>PVKV010003961.1:17367-135648 GCA_004027835.1 Alouatta palliata | reverse complement strand
GCACTTTGGGAGGCCGAGGCGGGCGGATCACAAGGTCAAGAGATCGAGACCATCCTGGCCAACATGGTGAAACCCCGTCTCTACTAAAAATACAAAAAATTAGCTGGGCGTGGTGGCGCACGCCTGTAATCCCAGCTGCTCAGGAGGCTGAGGCAGGAGAATTGCTCAAACCCAGGAGGCGGAAGTTGCAGTGAGCCGACATTGCGCCACTGCACTCCAGTCTGGTGCCTAGCGACGGAACGAGACTCTGTCTCAAAAAAAAAAAAAAAAAAAATTCCAAATAAGTGAGTATAGGTGTAAAATAAAGTGCATTGGGGGAGCTCCAACATTTAGGTATCAAACAAGAAGGAATCACCAAAGATGTTTGAAGGAGCAGCCAGGGAAAGAGGGAGAGAACCAAGAAGCAAGGGGAAGTAGTGTCCAGAAGGCCACAGTATTTCCAGAAGGAAAGAGTGATCAGATGTGGCAAATGCCAACAGACGAAGATGATACAGCATAAGGACTGAGAAGTGACGTTTGCATTTGGACAAGCAGAAGTCACTGGCGAACTTGATGAGAGCGCTTTCGAGTAAAAGGCCTCCGTCGAGTGAACTGGAAACAGAAAGAGAAGCAGCAGGTCCTTCCAAGGAAAGTTGCTATTATAAAGAAAGGAAAAAAATGGAATAGCTGGAGAGGAAGAACATGGTGTCAAGAAATAAGATTAGCTTAAGGTAGGATATATGACAGAATGTCTGATGATAGGAATGGTCCAGCAAAGAAGGAAAATGATGCAACAGAGAAAGCAGAAACTGCGTGAGCAATGACCTTGGCGTGGGAGAGAGGATGAGTGCACGAGTCATGAAGCTGGCCTCAGATGAGAGCACATTATCAAGAGCAACAGAGGGACCTCAGAGTCTATATGACATAAATTCACTCCGGCAGGTAGATTTGGTGCAGGGAAAAGTGGTATTCTCATCTGGCAGGTCTATGTAGCTATGTACCTGACTAGATTCACAGTTTTTCAGAGGAATGGGCTATCGGTCATCTTTGAGTTCTCAGTACCAACAAGCTTAGCACACGTTAAGTTCTTCAAGAGTTCTGAACAAATGTACTCTTAGAACTACCTAACTTCCCAGGGACCTCAGCCTAAGCCTTAACACACCAAGGACTCACGAGTGAGTTCTCAATTGTGAACAGTCGGCATTATACAGAAGAAAAGGGAACACAGTTACCACCAACTACATCCCACCTTTCTTCCCCGGGACTGTTCACGGATTGAGTAGGAGGGCTGCGAGCATTTCCAGCCTGCATGTACAGAAAACACGTCCAGTCTATTTAATATCCCCAAATGGTGACTGCTCACTCCTATTTTAACTCACCTCTCAGACACTGCCCTGCTTTCTCGGAACAGACCAACCAGGGCTGCTCTTTCTTAGGGCCCCCTTACCTTTAACCACACTGTACAGTGCCCTATCCATTGCGATCAAACTGGACTCCTATGTGAGACTCTCTCCTAGGCCCCCCGACTTACAGACACCACAGACCCCTATTTACAAAAAGCCTTTAGAATTTGTACAGATAATAAAATAAGAATGAGATTAGGAACATATAAAATGTAATTCAATTTTCTGAGCCCCTTTCTAAGATTAAGGATATTGAAGACAAATCAAATGTGAAATATGAGTAGTAACGTTTTAAAAAAAAAAAGGAAACCAGCAGAATATTGCCAGTGTAGCTGATGTTCATTAAAGGGGCAAATCCAGATCCTATAATCTGTATTACATCTGGCCTGTTTCCTATACTTACTTTCCTGACTTAAAATATTTTTAATAAAATACATTTATGCTTATTAAATCTGCTGAAACTCGATAGATTAAAAATATAAAATTGTTGAGAGGAGTCATTCTCTGCAACAGCAGACTGAAACTAATGGGAGGAGCTTCCACTAACAAAAGTGTCTGATGAGATAAGATAATGCAATATATCTATTATATCTATTGTAACAATACCATTCATACCCCTATAGCTAAGACTCTTAGCATTTCCATTATAAAAACCTGTTTTCAACTCTGCCACCTGTCATCCATTAAAAAACAAAAGAGTTCTCTCATAGCATTCAAGTGTTGATCCTGGAAACATTCTACCACCATTCCCACTAAATGTCTGTGTTCCGCAGATTATCATACAAACATTTCAAGTGTGTATTTTGTCTTTCCACATTGCACCAGTCTGATTCAAATATTAAGATTTTAATCTGCAAGCCAGATCACAGGAACATTCATTCCAGAAACATATCAGTATGTACTGGAAGTCAATTTGGTAGAATCTTAGCAGTACATCAGAACATTCCTCTTACATTCAAAATAAGAGTCACAGATATTTATGATACTGAAGACATCGATACTGATTAAGTTGTCTTCATCTGACTCAAGAAGTAAAAGTCAAACAATACTATGAAAACAGAAATATGAAAACGACGAGTCGGTAAAAAGAGTACACTTCAAGGCAAGGCAAAGCAGTAGGCAGTGCTGAATAGAACAGCATGAAAAAAAACTGGGTTAAATAGAACCTATCTACCAACTTCTCACTAAGAGATGTTAGCTGTCAACTTAACAAACGCCCAAATGTAAGGCAAAGTTTACTTTTCACAAAAAATTTCACCTCCGAAAATAGGGAATTGTTTTGTTTTCATTAAGAAAGAAAGTCTTTCTTATTACCAGAGGCTCTATTTACTCTCTCCAGCCTTACTTTGAATAACAGAGTATCACTTGGAGAAGACATTACCCTAAGTAACAGGATCTCTGGAAGCTTAGAGGAGTTCCCCTGAAACAATCATCCGAATCAGTAAAAACTGCAGTAAAAGCTGCGATGAGATTTAACGCTGATTTAACTGCTAGGGATACTCCCTCACATTGGCAAATATTGGATTTCACTGTAAACAAGCCTTGCAAAAATGACTTTTTTAAAGTATTATAAGTGGTTATACTACAGAGATCAACATACATGCTTCTACAGGAGGAAATAAAAAATCAACTGATCTTTAATAATGAAAATAGAGGGGCTCCTGGGAGAAAATTTCCAGTGACCACAATGTAAACAGTTTCAAAATTTCAGACAAGTCAAATATAACTGTAGAAAACAGTGTGAGGCAACTCAAAAGAGGTTCTAGAGAGGAAAAAACCCTCATCTGTTGAAGATTCACTTGAAGAGTTTAGATAAAATTGCTTCATGAAAAGCCAGGAGAAAAGAGTAACATTTTAAAATTATCTCATAGAATGCTATTTTAAATATGTATGTTTAATTTAAATAAATTTGGGAAATTCATCTTCATCTCTAAAGTTTATATATCCAAGTTAGCCAAAACAATTTATGTAATATTCTCACTGGGAAAATGGAGGTGTCACCTTATATTGTGACCATCTGTGTTTGCCACCTGAAATAACTGAAAAAATAAAGACAAGGATCAAATCATTTTTATTTTTTAAAATTGTATCCCTCGGCACATAGCATCTCTCACAGATACTCAAATATATTGGATAGTTAAGCAACATATTAAATTTTACTTCATATGAATGTAAAGGTCTCCATAAAATGTCTTGTAAAAACAAATCAGATTTTTGTGGGTAAGATACATACATGAGGAAAATACTTGCTCCTCAAAAAAATCAATTATGAATTTGTACATTTTTTTTATATTACCTTGAATTGCTAAACCAAAAGCTTAGGGCTAAGGGTTGTGGCATAATTTATTAATTCATTGCAAAGGAAAAGAATCCAAAACTTCAAGCTACTTATTATCAATTATAGATGAGTAAAATAATACCCAAACTGGAGATTATATTTTAATGATTACTGCAGGCAGCTCATACTGCCTGTTAATCTCAAACTGCTGGGTTCTGAAGGCTACTAAAGAAGCCATCATTACTGACCTTTTTGCCTCTCACACTACTTGGGTCACTTTAACACTGACATTTCATGAAGAATGGGGATTAAAAATGAAAGTTAATGAAACCTGTGATAAAGTAAGAATTTAATATAGCATACAGAATTTTTCTTCAAATATTTACCTAAAGTATAACAAAAAAAAATTTAGTTTGCCCTAAATATTAACAAGGGACTTGAAGGGATGAACACTTTGTAAGAATGAAGGACAGGGTTTCATTTCTGTGGCCTTACAGCATCTAACTCAGGATCTTTTACACCATAAGTATACACTGAATGAACTCTATGAAAATGACTCGGCCGGGTGCGGTGGCTCAAGCCTGTAATCCCAGCACTTTGGGAGGCCGAGGCGGGTGGATCACGAGGTCAAGAGATCGAGACCATCCTGGTCAACATGGTGAAACCCCGTCTCTACTAAAAAAAAAAAAATACAAAAATTAGCCGGGCATGGTGGCACGTGCCTGTAGTCCCAGCTACGCGGGAGGCTGAGGCAGGAGAATTGCTTGAACCCAGGAGGCGGAGGTTGCGGTGAGCCGAGATCGCGCCATTGCACTCCAGCCTGGGTAACAAGAGCGAAACTCCGTCTCAAAAAAAAAAAGAAAATGACTCTTATGAGATTCAAAGCATTATAAGGCTTCTCACCAAAAAAACACAGTCAGCAAATTTTACCAGTTAGTAAATGGGAAAATCACTCTTTTACAAACAACATCCAATGCGTGTCATTAGAGGGAAGCAAGATAATTCACTACATCAGGGATAACTGAGGCTCTGGAGGCGGAGCTCCAAAAATATTGGGGCTTCTCTTGGGAAAATTAATGTTTTCTAAGGTTTAAAAAGTAAAGTGCTAATGAAACCAACCTAACCATGAGTAGAAGGGAGAGACACAAGGGCTATGGCACAGGGATAAAAAGGAGGAACTAGTACCCGGAATGCTTTAACCCACGGCTAAGAAAGATGATGGCCAGAAACAGCCTTCCTTACAATCTGGAGAGTGGAGTTTCAAAATGAAAAATAAAGGAACCTTATATTGAAAGACCATACAGAAGTAAAAAGTGTTCCGCGAAGGACAAAGGGGCAGAAGTAACTCTGAAGCCCGGAGTCCAGGGAAGCCTCACAGTCCACCCAGGACGAGAAGCGGCCGTGACGGGGCACCCACGGCACAGTCACTAATGCATTCTGAGACTCTCAAATGCAGGTGTCACAAGCAGACACGTGAGAACCTCTGCTAGGTTCACTCACTCACCAAATGACTAGAATTTGTCTTCTAGCCTTCTAACAGCTAAGTCCTACATACATTATTTTTAATTATCAGCACCCCACAACTCTATGAAACTGATACTATTTTCATAACAAACTACTAAATGTCATGGACTTTCTGGGGGCTTGAAAATAATCGAAACTCCAAATGTGAAATTCACAAATGTCAAGGACCCACTGCAGGTGTGCCCAATCTGAGTACAAGGACCTCGTGTGGTAATAAAACAGTTCCAATTGCCATTGCCTAATTCAAACATACATACATTCACAGACAGGCCCTGTGGTCTCTCACTCCCAGGGCCTACAGCAAACTAGCCAAGAAATACCCATCCACTATAAATACAGCACAAAATTGGTTATGTAATTTAGCTTTGCTGAGGCTTAAAGTACTTGCTCTACTACTGCCACAGATTTCAAATTGTAAATCATCCCTTCCTATATATCCTTCCCTCCCCCACAAAAAAACAAAACTATGCAATTTTAAGACCCATTTTATGAAGTATAGAAATAATCAAAGTCCCAATCACTACATCTGTTTTGATACTGTCAATCCTTACAACTCCTGAAATACTCAACCAGCATCATCACTAGGATCAAGGACAAATGAGGAGCATGTTAGGGACAGGGGAGGCCAAGGCACACGGTGCAGTGATTAAGAGTGCGGACTCTGAAATCAGACCAGCCAGGTGAGAATCCCAGCTCCACCTGCACTACCTGTGTGACTCTGCTCTAGTTCTTTAATGTGGCATTGCCTCAGTATCCTCAAGTGGAAAACAGAAACTAAAAAGCAGAAAAACCTCCCACTTCACAGAGTTTTGAGAATATACATAAAGCAGTCAGGACAACGAATTGGCACATAACAGTTATTGCATACGTGCTAGCAGAACAAAAGCTGTACGTAAAAACTCAAAACTGGACTGATACAATTCTGATCAAAAATAAGGGCACTGATTACAAGCATCTTTGAGAGACTTAGCACAATTTATATATGCTTTTCTTCATGTATCCACACTGTATGTAATATACTTTCATTCATGTATACTTTGCAACTTTATTCTGGGAAGAAAGGCAATTTTGCCAGGTGCAGTGGCTCACGCCTGAAATCCCAGTGCTTTGGGAGGGCAAAGCAGGTGAATCAGTTCAGGTCAGGAGTTCGAGATCAGCCTGGGCAACATGTTGACATCCTGTCTCTACCAAAAAAATACAAAAATTAGCAGAGCGTGGTGGCACAGGCCCGTAATCCAGCTACCCGGAAGGCTAACCCAGGAGGCGGAGGTTGCAGTGAGCCAAGATCGTGCCTCTGCTCTCCAGCCCGGGCAACAGAGCGAGACTCGAGCCAGACTCTGTCTCAAAAATTTCATCACAGATAGTGTAAGAGGAATCTAAACTGAGCTACTGCACTTCTTTCTGTCCCACCCAGTAACTCTTTTCCACTGTCCTTTTACACTTTTCCTCTTGGTTCATGATTTAAGCTCATCAATGCCCACCATAAACAGTGCTTAGTACTTAGTCCTGAAAAAACAATCAGAATTTTATACCAAAAGACAGTTTGTTTTGTCAAACATCAAGTCCTTCATCAGATGTCAATGCTTTCACTGAACATGTCTGCCACAGAGAACTAAGTAAACAATCACGAAACACAATTAAATAAGACAAAGTGTGTAAAGCACTGAGAGTAGGGACTGGCACTCTATAAATGTGAGTTTTTGTGGAAGTCTACTAACAATCTTCCTTAAAAAAGCACTACTCAATCTCTCAACTGTAAGGTAAACACAAATTTGTATTTGACTGCCCGTATACATTTCTATTGCTAGAAGCAAATCAGATTTATACATGCAACAACATTGATAAATCCAAAAACAGATCTTGAACAAAAGAAGCCAGACACAGAAACACATACTATGATTCCATTCATATGACTCCCAAGAATAAGTGGGATCAGAATCAGAAAGTGGCTGCCGCAGAGGAGCGGGGAAAGGAAAAGGAGGGCTGACGGGAGACAGGTAGGAAAAAATTTCCTAGGGTGACGGAAATACACGCTACCTTGTTTGGGGTAGTGTTTACATAGGTATATAAGTGGGAAAAAAAATCCACTGAACTGAACGCTTACAATCTATGCATTGTATTGGATATAATTTATACCTGAATTTTTAAAAACTTAAAAAGCAAATGCATCAGTTTCTATTTCTTGTAATTTAGAATGGGGATGTTATGCACGCTTAGGTGATTTAAGAGAAGGAAGGATAGAATAATTGCCTAAGAAATATGAAGTCAGAGATCTATGAGATACGGTCCACAGAAGACAAATACATGTATCTGTTCTTTTTATTGTGACTACACCTAAGACTAAAACATTTTCCCCATCCATCTTCTTGACACCCATTTCCAATTGTCTCTGTGAGTTCTGATCACAGGCTCATTCTCCCACTCATCTTCCCTAGACTGTAGTCTGCTTATACCACAATACTAATACAGTTAACAAAAAGAAAGACTATGAATACTCAATCAAAACAGCAATGTTTTTATTAAATAGACCAGCAGCTGTGTGAGCAGAGACTTGTAAATGCATCTGTTCTACAGGATTTTATGTTTAATTAAATTTGTTCAAATCAGAACAGCAAGGCCCTTGTAACTGTGGGCTAGACAAGGAAATAGTTTTGCTAAACAGAATCCTGCATTAACGGTATTTTGAGAAAAGAACTGTACCTATTCATTCATTCAGTCATTCACACAACAAGCACTTACTGAGCACCTATTCCATTCCAGCTATTATGCATAGTGCTGAAAACACAAAGATGAAGCCTGGTGGAGGTGACAGACATCTGAACAGATGGTTCTAATACACTGGCAGGTTCAATAATACACTTAGGCCTGGGGTAGGACTATGAAAGCACAGAGCAGGGAAAGATTTCTTTTGAAGTCTGAGGCTTTTCTAGAGCAAAAAGGTAAAAAGTGAAAGAAAAATATACTCTCACCTAACCCCCACCTCATACATGGAAGGTTGCAGCTATGTCAGTAATATTTTATTTCCAAATCTGGGTAGGTGATATGTAACTGGTCCTTATTCTCTTAATCCTTTTCCCTGTCAAATATTTCCTAATAAAATTTGTTAATACTGCCACCAGGTAGTACCTACAGACTTTGAAAGCCTTCCCCACTCACAGCTCTTTCTCTCACAACAGATTGCTTATGGTCACCAAGGTTAGCTCACCAGCAACAAAGGGAAATGAGGAACAGAGACAGACTTAGAAGTCCTCTTGTCATAGCAGTGTATGGAGGCCTGAAAAGGCAAAAGGAAAGGGCCTATTAAGATTCAAAATACATTACAAAAATGTTGTTACCTGTGACATACAGGGAAAAAAAAGGTTATCACAAATAACTAATTCCATTCATTGTGACCACTGTTCTCTTAACAAACATTTATTAAACACCTGCTCCATGCTGCACACAGAAAAGCTGCTGCCTCCAAGGTGGCTGCCGTTAATTGGGAGGTGTCTGTCCTGTGAGCTGCCTCCTAAAGTAGAATGGGTAGGTTTGAGGGTAAGGACCAGCACAGAGTGTGTTACGAGGAACCTAGGGAAACAGAAGGCGCTAGGCATTGCAACACCTGCCATCTTCACAGGTCACACAAATAAATGTGCTACCCAGAAGTAAAAATGCTACAGACTTAATAAAATATAATACTGAAAATGCTGAAGATTTGAAGTTAATAAGAATCACTTTACCAGAAAATCTCATAAAACTGCTAAATTTTATTATACTTCATACCTGATATCAAAAGCATAAAATTTTCAGTAATGATGAAACACCAATTGTTCTCCTATTCCATATGCAGGAATCACACCATCTTGCTAACACCTCCTCATGACAGTTAAAAAGAAAAAGAAAACTGACAAAATTCTGGAACTTGTTTAAAAGACAGTCACTATCATGCTGAAAATACCCTAGCTCAAGTCGAAATGACTGAGAGACATGAGCTACGGCCTCTACGCAAAGGTAGACTTCTCATGACTGCGATAACTGTGTAACATGTTAACATGTAACATGTAACATGTAAACGCAGCTATTTATTCTTCTTTCACAGTTCTCACAGACACTAAATAAGGATCTTTAAATCACTGTTTTGGAATCTTCATTTTTCCATCCTGAACACACTGTTGAATACAATACAGAAAAGAAATTCCTTACATATATATGTCTATAGTTAAGTCAACTGAAGGTACTTTTGACTCAACTAGATGACTTTCCTCTGCTTCCTGCTATTCTATACTTATGCTGTAAGAACAATGCTGCTCCTTACACACCTCCTCCTCTTAGCATCTGAGAGTTTAAAGGTAAGGGGCACGACAGATTTGTGATGTTTCGATAAGAGTGTGTTGCCATGGAAATGACTGCCTGGTTCCTTATGAAGCACCATGACCTCACTGCAAATGAAACAGGAAAAGGATGATTTCTGAGGATTCAACTGAAAGAAAAATTAATAGCCAGGAAAAATAAAGATCTAGGAACTAAGCAGGCAATCTGAAAAACACTGCAATGTCAAGTGCTATGCTGAAATATTTGCAAATAACTTTTAAAAGCCATAACCTCCAAAACAGAAACCCTATAATCGAAAAGATATAATATTAATGTGAAGATAAACCACAGAAATAACTTGGACCTATGGTTTCTGAATAAATATATTACAACCTCAATTCTGATAGAATATGAGCAAAATCATATGAATTTCTGTGGCTATGTTATAAAATTAAATCCACATCATACTTTTCCCCTTCTAAAAGCAGTTCGCTTTCCCTTTTTTTTTTTTTTTTTCCTGTGGTGCCCCTGTTTATACAGCTTATCCCTTATCACACTGACAAGACTGGGAACCACAGCAGATGGTCCCCCCAGACATAATTCTAACAGGTTTTTTTGTGCAAACAAAAGATAAAGAAAGCTACAGTAATGATTTACTGATATCTAAAGTTGAAAACTGACAAAACACAAACTGCTTTTTTCTTACTGTTTGAACTGTTTAATCTTTAAATTACTAAATAAGATAGATATGGCCAAAATTAAATATGGTTTCAAAACTACAAAACCAAACCCTCCAATCGTAACAGCCATTAAGTTCTATCTTTGAGTTACCTACATGTCCTAACTTTATTTCTTTTTAATTTTCACCATTGCCTTTATCCCAGCAAAAGAGGAAAACATTTGTAAATTTCTGCTTTAGAAATCCTATTTATTATCTTGTGAAATAAACTATTCATCTGGATTTTTCTTAAATGAGGAAGATGCTTTTTAATTGAAAATTCCAAAATATTTTCCCAAGAAAAACTCACTCAAGAATAAATTAACTGAACTAAATCTGAAATCTTAGCTGCAGAGGTAAAGTTTATCTACCATTTGAACGTGACACAACACCAAATGGAAAATGTCCCCAAAATTACTCACCCTTCAGGATTAAAGAGTGTTTTCATACCATAAAACAGAAGCAACTTCATGACAATCTAACTGCAAAGAGAACTGTTTTTATGGTATACCTGAAAATCCAGCAAAGAGCCCCAAACAAAAATATATAATGAAACTGACAAGCATCTGAAATAAACTACCCAGACATCAAGCAAAAATACACCAGACAGACCCACAGGGCTCTTTTAATGTAGGTCATGATTGTCAGACCATAGCAAAAACATGGTGACCCTTGATAAAAATTAACTTTGATTATATGTAATCATGCACATATTTTGCCCTCAGTAACTAGTCCTCTGAAGTAAGTTCAAGAAGTTGGTATCAACTATGAACTACTTTTCACCAAAGAAATGTCTGTCCACCATATTTCTTTCTATCAATGGAGGTATAGCGGTAGCTTCCATCATAATAGCTCAAGACCTAAGGACTCCATACCATCTGAGCTAGGATTACATCTTCTTACTTTCTGAGAGGCTCTGTTTTATCATAGAAAAATTATAAATGGAAGCAAATGAAAATCAAATCAGGAATAATAGGCCCCATTATATCATCTCTTTCATAGTTTATTTTTGTAGAAATCATTCACAAAGTCTCTGACTATGGGTGAGGTCATATTAAAAAGCTTATTTTCCAATTAATCGAAGCTAATAAAACATTTTATGAAACAATTCATGAGAACAAAAATTCCCCATGCAGAATAATAATGAATATGTTCACATAATATAAACAATTTAGCCACACCTAGTTAATTCATGTAGTGACAGCATAATACTAACCATGCCAGTGTTGCAAATTTGAATCACTATGAGCCAGCTAGTTACACTGAATCCACAGCCACAAAGCAGATGTTTGATTTTGCTAGCCAGCCATCACACAGGACAACTGAAAAACAGGACCAAGTGGGATACTCTGCTCAAATTAGTGCAAATCCATTACTACCGGAAGAGCAGTGGGTCAAAAAGCTCATCTCTGTAGGGCATACCTTATTCAATAGGAACAACAGGTCTTCTCTGTACAATGCTTCCAAATCCAATCTAAAGCCACTGTACTATGGGTAAAGGACATGTTACTCTGATGTTAAGGACATCCAAAATTCACAAAATGATAAATATATTAAGCATAATCTAACAGTTGTTATTTGATGTTCTACATCCTAAACCAAATACTGTATTTATGAATAGAAAATAAATTCTGTCAAATGTAGAGGAGATCTGATTTGCTTTCCAGTAAAAGTATGGCATCTATTTTAATTCTAAGACAACATATAAATCATCATGCTGATGTAATGGATGTACTTTAAACTAAATGAAGCATATTTTCTTTAAACGCATACTAGGTTCATTTCCATCTGCCATCTTTTTGGAGCATAAAAAACTCCTTAGCTGAAATATGTTTACTAATAAATATAACTTGAGATTTTTCATTGAAATTAAACTGCAAAAGTGTTATGAAAACTGTCATTTACATACAACTCCAATCACCTACTATTCTTACTACGGTCAGTATATACATATTCTTAATATGTAAATAACAAACACTGACCAGCAAGGTAAAACAACAACAACAACATTGAAATCCACGATGGAAATTTCCAATCTGAAAAAGCAGAGCTCAGATATTTTTCCACAAAAGGCAAACAGGAAATGTGTAACAATGAGCTGCGCAACATGGTCCTTAAAATCCTCAACTTGCTAAATGTCATCATATTAGAAGGAGACTCTGGCTACAAGCTAATTTAATACTTAAACGTTAATATAATTTCCCCATTACTACATCTGCCACGAATGTTTTCTGACCAATAAAAGCAAGACTAGAAAATGGTACGCACGAAAGAAAAGGAAAATCAGCAACATCCTTGTTACCTGTAGTCACAAACAGACACTATAGCCGGGCCTAGTTTTTTGTTTTTTTTAACTGCTGCTATACTTTCAAAAAGTGGTGATCATTTGAGCAGAAATAAAGTATGCAATTAGCTTGATTTTTTTTTTCATTTAAAAATAATGTAACTGGAATTCGACTACTATCTTTCCAGGCATATGAAAATTTTTAAGTATAATGTTGCTTAAAATATGCAGAGAGTAAATCCTGAAATGAATTAACTTCTTTAGCCACCACAAAACAAGGATCAAAAACAGCACTGGATAAATCTTGTTACAAATACTGTAATGTGGACCCAATACATACGATAAATGAAGTATAAGAAAGCACTCAGCATTTCTATGTAAACTGCTTCTGAAGGATTATTATAGAATGCACACACTGGCTGAACTTAAAGTATTTGGGTTTTAAACATTAATTTACTTTGACTATGTGCATGTCAAAATGAAAGATTGCTGTCTGGATCCAGACATGCCATATTAATATTGAACACAGGCATTCACTTCAGGTCAGTAGTCACTCCAAGTCGACTTCAGCAGGTGGTAAAAGTAATGTACTCATTAAAATGTATGTGTTACAAGGTTATCTCCCCAAAACAGCTCTCAAACAGAGGTAGCTTTGAAACTTAAGCATTAGATAGACTAGGACCAACCTCTAATTGTCACAAGTCTAGAGAAAACTGAACTTATTCTTGCTGCCTAAAACCAACGAATTTCATTGCTTTCATCAGTACCTTGGGAGAAGTCAGAGATTTAAATTCAATGAAGCTAACTTGGCTGCCTTCAACAGAGTTAAAATGCTCTTGGACCAACCCACACAGATTAGAATATCATTTTAGATCTAGAGGCCAAATAAGGGATTTTTCTGCATTTTGGATGCCTCAACGTATTTCTAAGTTAAGTGAAATTTTACTCCTTTCATTTTTATTAACTCCATTCAAATTATTTTCCTTTTCTATGAGATAAAAATTTCAATTTTCTACAATAAAGGCATAAAGCTCAAGATATTAGTCCTAACTTATACCAAAGACGTTTTTCACCCAGAAATTAATTTAAAAAAATTACATCTGATCGTCAGCAAATACATTAGTATAAGTAACTATTCCCAAGTTCAAATGCCTTTTTTTAAATTACTCAACATCAAAGATAAATCTTTTCCATTTTATATTTGTTATGCCTAAACTTAGATAAAATTACTCTCTAGACTGACCTAGAGAGTAATTTTTGTCTCCCAAGTCAAATAATTTTCACTCCCAAGTCACCCAATTAATTTATCACTAACACATAAGTCACTTTTTCATTTTAGTAACATTTTTAACATACATAAACTATGTTTTTACAGGGTACTTTTCCCCAAAAAATGTTGATCCACTTTACCCATAAAAGCAGAGTCCTCAAATTTGTAATTAAGCATTGCACATTGCTTCATTTCCTCATTATCCACCCAATTACTAGATAAGAGAACAGGGAGGAGGACAGGTCAACAGGCCAACAGAGATAGGGGAAAGAGAAGTCTTCTTACAAGGATGAGGCTGTATTTGTCTTGTTCAACTGCTGAATACATAGCACAACAGGCGTATGATAAACATCTAAGAGTGAATGAATTTATGAAGAACCAGGGAACAGAGGAGTTCAGTTTGTTTATTCTATATATGAATAAACTGAGGCTCAGGGAGATTACCTGGCTTGACGAAGATCACAACGTTAATTGGTTGGCCTTGCACAGAGTCACTCAATAGATGCTCCTTTAATTGAACATTGAGCTTCTTCTTATTCTTTCACCTATAGTACTTATTTCATAACATCATTTGAATTCTCTTTCTAGAGCTTCACATAAACTTCCCCTTCCAGAAACACAGGTAGAAGGTAATTCCTCCCCAATGGGGGTGCTAACATTTCTGAAAATCCCGACAGCAGAATATATTTGGGGAGAATTCTTTTAATCTACAGGGAAGACAGGATAAGGAGACCAAAAGTAGAAAAAGAAACTATACAAAGTCCTATCAATAATTCATAACTTACCACTACAGAGATATTGCACTAAATGAAAAGACCATAAGGTGACATTTTACCCCTTCTGTTTGTAACGATCAATACTGCACTTTTGAGGGTTCTCTAACCATCCCTTTATAACTAGAAAATCCAGGATTTTTCTTCTACAGTCTCATTCAAAGGGGAGTAAATTTCTTTCAACTTGCAGCACATAAAATGTGTTCGAAAAAGCTGGCCAGGTGCAGCAGCTCACACCCGTATTCCCAGCACTCTGGGAGGCCAAGGCAGTCGAATCACCAAAGAACAGGAGTCCGAGACCAGTCTGGCCAACATTCTGAAACCCCATCTCTACTAAAAATACAAAAATTAGCCAGGCGTCCCAGCTACTCGGGAGCCCGAGGCAGGAGAACCGCCTAAACCCGGGAGATGGAGGTTGCAGTCAGCCAAGATGGCACCACTACACTCCAGCCTGGGTGACAAAATGACACTTCATCTCAAAAAAAATAAATTAAAAATAAAAATTAAATAAATAAAAAGCTTTCATTGTAGCCAAACACTTTTAAGTCCCATCGATGCCTTTCTTACTTGGTGATGGATTCTCATTTTCTGGGGTCTCACCAGGTCCCAGACACCCTTCAACACAGCTTCCTCCCAGCTCTCAGACACAAGCATTAAAGCCCAGAAGAATCACTCTCCTGAGCTCAAATGTTAAAACTTCTACATGTTACCTACCAGCCATTTTTCTCCCTTTTTAACTTCCAATCGTCGATTTCCTCTTTTCTAAATCATCTCAAAAAGGAGTGACTTAGATATATCTAAGGAAAAATTTCTACTGATTCTGAAAGACTATATAAAAGCAAATTTGATACAATCAACTGAAATTTCACACAACAGAAAATGGAGCAGGAGTAGGGAGAGAACTCCAAGTTTAGTAGCTAGCTTCACATTCAGGAAGAAGATTTCTCCATACTTCACAACACCGTTAGAATGAAAAGAGCAGAGTACCTGAATTAAGCATTCTGGTGGCTGGCATTCAGTGCTAATTACTATGGCATGCTTATACTTACCAGGTGGTCCATAACCTATACCAATAATGAAACAAGAGCTCTTGACCAATGTAAAAGCACTTCTTTGGCAGGTGGCGGAAGGGATGATGAGTCGAGAAGAAATACCCAACACTGGCCAGATGCCTCAACGAATCACCAGTAAGAACAGGAAAACTAAAAGACCCAATTGAAGAAACTAACAAAGAACAATGTGCCTATTTTATTCAACCACTGTAAGCATGAAATCTATACTTACAGTGCCCATGAATCACAAAATCTCTAAAGCACCAATAAGGCCATTAATACAGTGAGGGTCATAAAAGTGTCTCAAAAACTGAACGACGTAAACTAGAAAAATGCTAAATTTAATTATGCCAAGTGGTAACAAATCATTCAATGTTTTACATCTAACACTAAAAGTAAGAGCAACACAATTAGAAACCACCTCTGTGTCTCTATATAATAAAAGTTTTACTTGTTTCTCATGAATGGCATGGATACTGATATAAATTCATTCAACAAACACCAACTGAGGCTTATTATAAGCCAAATATGGTGGTAGGTACTTTGAATACAAGAAGAAAGAGCCATCTCTATACTCAAGTTAAGTCTAACAAGAGACAAATACATAAACAAATAATTGAAATAGTCTAATAAGTGTTACCAGAAAAAAGAAAGACAATCTGGGTCACAGTAGCATGTTAAGGAAGAGCCTGATGTGGGGCCACAGTGGCAGCATAGGGAGGAATAAAGTTAAAAATGTTCAAGAAGGATTTCACACCTCACGTTTCTTAATATAGAACTTCAGTTACCTTTCAAAGACAGTGCATGTGAAGAAAGATGCCCTGTCCCCCATACTTTTGTAACAGTCAAATGTATTATTTCATAGATGAGAATTTAAAAGCTAAGAATAGGCCAGGCACAGTGGCTTACGCCTGGAATCCCAACACTTTAAGAGTCTGAAGTGGGAGGATCCCTTGAGGCCAGGAGTTAGAGACTAGCCTGGACAAGATGGCAAGACTTCATATCTACAAAAAATTTAAAAATTAGCTGGGCATGGTGGTGCACACCTGTAGTCCCAGCTACTCAGGAGACTGAGGCAGGAGGATCTCCTGAGCCCAGGAATTCAAGGTAGCAGTGAGATATCATCGTGCCACTGTACCCCAGCCTGGGCAACAAAGTGAAATCTCATCTCTAAATTAAAATAATTAATTAATTAAAAAGCTGAGACTAGATAAACAAGTTCACAAGCAATCAAAGTGTTCTTTGGAGTGAGACCCCAAATCTTCCAGCTCCTAATTCCATATTCCTTCTATGAAGACATCAATCCATTCTGTCTGACTGGCTACCAAAAGAGGTTATCTAGTCTATATCCTACGTTGCCTCATTTCCTAACTCATGCTCTCCAGCAGAAAAAGATGTGCAAGAGAAAAACATTTTTATTTTTTATTTTATTTTTTTTTGAGATGGAGCCTCGCTCTGTAACCCAGGCTGGAGTGCAGTGGCGCAATCTCAGCTCACTGCAACCTCCACCTCCCTGGTCCCGGTTCAAGCAATTCTCCTATCAGCCTCCCAAGTAGCTGGAATTACAGGCATGAGCCACCATGTCCAGCTAATTTTTGTATTTTTTAGTAAAAATAGGATTTCACCATGTGGGCCAGTCTGGTCTTGAATTCCTGACCTCGTGATTTGCCCACCTCAGCCTCCCAAAGTGCTAGGATTACAGGCGTGAGCCACCATGCCCAGCGAAAAACACATTTAAATAGATTATAATGGACTAAACGTGTTTAAATCAAATTCCATTAAGTTACCAATTAACTTCAGACTCAAATTTAAAACACTTACATATAATAGTGAATTTTCCTTATTAACGCTTAATACCAGAATAGCTAGTATTTATCAACCATTTATTAATCATAACGACAACTCCATAACCCATTTTAGAGAGAAGTAATCACAGGTGCGGAGACGTTTGAGAAATATAGTTTTGGTGTAAAAGTAATCGTGGCCTTTGTCATTGAAAGTAATAGCAAAGACCACAATTACTTTTGCACCAACCTCTACTTAATTATGCCAAGTATACCAATTTGAAAGTTACCAAGATTTTCAGGTATTTGAGTTGGTCAGTGTCTTTCAGATCCAGATGAAACCTAAAAATGGGGAGGCAACAATTTCAAGACACAGCTAAAAGAGCATTACACTTCCAGCTAAAGAACTACAAATAAGGAAAAATATCTCTCCTAGTATAGTCTCTGTAGAAAGAATACAAATAAGTAATAAGGAGAAGCTTCTGTAGATGAAGAAAGCTAGTAAAGATGAATTATGTTTAAGGTACGTAAATTGTTTTTCTTTTATGAAATTTTCATTGTAACAAAATTTTTTAAACATTTGAGTTCTCCCATCTGTTTTAGGTCTTGGTCTCTGTTACCTTAAGATCCTGAATTTACAAACCACGTGTAGTTTTCCTACTATGGGAATTTTTAGATGTATAACCCTCAAAAGTTTAGGGAATAGAAAAATGGATGTAATCAAGTAAAAACTGCCAGTGATGTCTAGTTTTCATTCTTGTAATGGTTTCTTACTGATATTAAATAAAAATCAAGAAAAAAAATCAAAAGATGTTAATAAGCCCTTGCTTAATAAAACCAATGACCCAACTCTCTTTCCTAATTAAAAGCTTACAGTACTTGGAGTACTTTATTTTCAATGAATGTTCAGACGTAAAGTCTTATTAAAATTATGTCTATTTTATAATTTCCTCCATTACTGATACATGCTTAAAGAAATTGATTCTGAGGTACAATTTTCTTGTTCTTTTCCAGTTCTTGACACAGACTAGTGAGTGGCACTATGGACTAACAAGCATATTCAACCAACACAGATGACTGAAATTAAAAGCCACAACATATTAACATATCTAGGGCACACAGAAGGGTCATGAGGTAAGATCATCAGCATAAATTAGCACATTATTACAAGGCATCTAAAAGAATCACACAAAATCTGCATGATAGATCTTTTCTTCATGACGAATATATAATGCTATTTGATTGTGTTTCCTTTAATAATAAGTATGATTTGGAGGGAAAACAATCGTAGTCTAATATCACATCTTACTCCCTAACCAAATTTGAAATTATGGACAGCCAGGGTCTGTATGAGGTTGGAGGGGGAAGCCTGTTAAAACCATTTTTGGCACACTTAGCTATCGTTCTCCATTTATCCAGAAACAAAGCATTTAAAAAAAAAAAAAAATCACTGAGTGCATTTTTGCTTTTTCTAATTTTCCCACAAAAATCTGAAAGCATTAAGTTATTTAGGAAAAAAGCCTTTGTTGTTTACCAAACCCAAAAGAATTCTACATCTACTAAAAGCGGTGAAAGAGCAGTTCAGTTTGTTAAATAAAGCCCTATTTAATCTCCACAATAAGAATATCCTAAGAGTATCGCCTCTGGGGTATTAAAATGTCAGAGTATCTTCTTTTTATTTTTTATGCTACTCAAAGCTCACAGAACCACTGTCAAATATCTACATGATAGTCTTTAGCTACCAGAACTGTTGCTGAATAATCAAATCCTCCTGTAATTATGCATTTTTAAACAATTCAGACAAATCACATATGTATCATATTACTAACATCAACAAACCCTGCGAGAAGAGTGAACATTTAAATATAAGCACATAGACTCCCATGAACATAAAAACAAACCTCTAACTGCCAACTGTCTTCACTTCCCCCAAGCTATATACATTTAGTAACTGAGACAGTCACTTCAGAGTTAGGAGGATGGGTTTTTAACAGAAAAAAATGTGAACTCCTTCTTTCCAAAGCATGGTGCCCTAAAAGATAATTTTCAGAGAGAAATAAAAACTGAAACACACAAATCACACTGACTCAAAATAGTCCCTACTTTTAAGTAAAGGAAACAGTGGAAGCACATCTGAAATTATTCTATCTCTAAACTCACCCCACAACAAAAGTAAAACATTTTATAACAATAACGGAGCTGTCTTGTTCTTTTTTACCCCAGTAAAAATCATTAACAAATGCTGTTTATTTTTTTAAAAAACAGCTATAGATAGCTTTGATGGGACAAAAAAAAAAATCCTACTTGAATTCTCTTGCTAGGTCATTAACTACACTGGATGTAACATGCTCTATAAATTAACAATCAGGAGGTTTCCATCTAACTGTATGAGAAGTGTATTCACATCCTGCTATATAAATAATCCTCACTGCAAATCAAATTCGTATTATCTAATTTTTGCATTTCTCACCTAGAGTAGCTTCACAGAACCTAGGTTCTCCTCTCATCACACAACCGCGAATAGGAAATTCAAGCAATGAAAAGTTTTGCTACATTTTCAAAAGTACTTTTAAGATAAAATAACTTTCCAAAATGAATAAACCTGGGTGGTGTAACCTAAAGGCCACATAAATAATTTATTATGGCAGTTATGTTTTAATTACTGGACTGTTTTTAGAGGCTTAAAAATTTTGATGGTTTTTGTTATATAAAAGCAACTGGGTTTTCCATGAAACATTAGCTGTCACATTAATACAAGGTTTTATCATTAATTACACTGGATTACACAGGAGCTTGTATCTACAAAATGATTGTTAAATATCTGAATTTCCAAACCATTTCAAAATAAAAATGAAACCTGGTCCTAGTAAACTTTACATGAATCAAAGATGCATTTATAAAACAGAAAATTAAATGTAAAAAAAGTAACCTCTATTTAATACATTTGTAGATAAAACATTCAACACATTTTTTCATCAAAAAAAAGCAAATTAAAATATTAAACACAGGTAAACAGTGCCATCTTTTGGTATATTTAGGAACTGAGCTAAGTTGTACAAAAACATCTAACAGATGAAAGGGGAATAGAGCTAATCATTAAAAAACCATCAGTTTATCATTTTATAACATTTAAGCTTAATAAACGTATTAGTTTTTCTGGAGATGAGGTCTTGCTATGTTTCGCAGGATAAACTCGAACTCTCAGCCTCTAGTCATTCACCTGTGTCAGCCTCCCAAGTAGCCAGTGTTACAGGCACAGGTGCCAAGCAGGCTATTTCTAAACTTATAAATATTTCTAAAAACATATTACCTCACGTTTCATCCCAGAGCATCAATACATTTTAAAGAAACTGAAGCTCAGAACATTTTAAGAACTGATCCCAAATACCCTCAATTAAAAATGATTGAGTCATCACTGGCTTAAAATTGCTAGTTTTTAAATTCCAACATTAATTCATTAAGCCTACAAAATGAGCCAAGTTATATAATTATTCTGTATTACAAGTAATGGACAAATTTTTATACAAGATTCTGTAAAATCGTTTTACTGTTTTTAGTATTTCTGTATACATTTGACAAGGAAAAGATGTTTATGTTTATTAAATGAAGACTACACATTGACTACATTCACACAGCTGCTTACACTTCACAAATGCAAAAATTTTTAATCCAATATAGTATTCTTCATGTCTCTATGTCAATGAAAAAAAAAAAAAAAACCTTTGAAAAGTGCAAAGCCTTTTTTTCCCCTTAAAAAAGCCCTCATTGGCTAAGTGTGGTGGCTCATGCCTGTAATTTCAACAACTAGGGAATCTGAGATGAGAGGATCAGTTGAGGTCAGGAGTTCAAGACCAGCCTGGGCAACACACAGAGACACCATCTTTATAAAACTAAAAAAAAAAAAAAAAAAAACTTTTTAAAGCCCTTCTTTATGGCTTGCACATGATTTTACACCACAATACAAAAAGCTAGTACAAATAAAACGGAAATGAAAAGCTTCAAATATTCTCCCTAAAGCTTCTCTGGCTTAATATTTATCTTAGATGTATCCATAGACCATTTTCAATGTCTTCCAGTTTTATATTGTTCAAGATTTTCTGAACAGTTGTATTAAATTATAACATTTATTCTAGAACATTCTCACAGTTACTTCATTTTTGTAAGCTAGCTAACAATGAACCAACGAACTTTCACATGGAAAGAAAAAAATATTCTCAATGATCTATCCTTATCTTTGATTCACTTGCTCCTAGGATTTTTACTCAAACTGCAATCATTAAATAGTTTATAGAGCACACTTGAAGACCACAGTTAACACACAATAATCTCATCTTAAATGATACAGCAATTCAATTAAGAAGAACATCAGAATTCGCCGGGCGCGGTGGCTCACGCCTGTAATCCCAGCACTTTGGGAGGCCGAGGCGGGCGGATCACGAGGTCAGGATTTCGAAACCAGCCTGGCCAACATGGTGAAACCCCGTCTCTAAAAACATAAATAAATAAATAATAATAAAAATAAAAAAGAAGAACATCAGAAAGAAGACAACAGTCAGTAAGATCACCGAAAAGCCTACTGAAAACACTGCTGAAGGAGTGAAAGCAGAGAAAGAGCCAAAGGGATAGCCGTAAGTACCACACCTTCTGTGAAACGGAACTAGATGATCAAAAACAATGAGACACGACCTCAGAAATGTAGTTAGTTCACCCATTAGCCGAACCTCTTGTCTATAGCATATTCAAGAAAAATCACAGGACATGAGAATTGATCAACTTAGCTATCTCTAAGTATGATTTGCTGGGAAAGATTGAAAAAAAATGCTAACAATGATTTTTTTTGTTTTTGAGATGGAGTCTCACTCTATTGCCCAGGCTGGAGTGTAGTGGCGCGATCTCGGCTCACTGCAACCTCTGCCTTCCGGGTTCAAGTGATTCTCCTGCCTCAGCCTCCCAAATAGCTGGGATTACAGGTGCCCACCACCACACCCAGCTAATTTTTTTTTGTATGTTTAGTAGAGATGAGGTTTGACCATGGTGGCCAAGCTGGTCTTGAACTCCTGACCTCAAGTGATCTGCCTCCCGAAGTGCTGGCATTACAGGCATGAGCCACCACGCCCCGCCGACAATGAATTTTTATAAGGATTTAATTTCACCCCAGGCTCTTCTTTTTTCATCTTTAGTAGGGCTGGATACTGTTTACCCTCAAGAGTAAATAGAATTCCAGGATCTTCTCTAGAGACTCTAAATTTCCTTCCTTTATTTCTGAGTGGATGGAAATCCCATTTTGAAGGCCCTTATTTTTATTTCTCTCTTCATTACTCCATGAGTAGTAAAGAAAAAAAACCAAGAGAATGCCACCCTCATTCCTACCCTTACAATATGCCTATTTACCAGTCGTTGCAAACAACTCAAATGAATACAATTAATACTCCAAGATCATTTCTCTGCGAGGGCACAGGAACACACACCAATAAATGGAAATACATATAACCATATTTTATTAAGTCTGAAGGAACATTGAAATTTCTAATACTGAATCCAATCCCATTAAATTGAAAGCAATTACTGCTTCCAATTTAATAAAAATGGATTAAATTAGATTTCTGATTCAATATAATTTGTAGTGTCCATGACAGGAAAAGTGATAGTATGAAGATCTTATCCAAGACATGTCAAGATTATGTAGACTAGACTTGACAGCCACCTAAACAGAATTCTACTGAAAACTCAAGGGATTCAGACACATACTACATTTATTTAACCTTTGAAATATACTTTAATATTTATTCTAACTTAAAAAGAGTAAAATTACTTCCATACATTATATTAACTATACTTGTTTTTACTTGTTCATTAATGCACACAAAAAAACCCAAATTATTACTCTGTGCCAGGTATCATATCTAATAATGATTACAACATTAAAACACAAAGTTGACCACTTTACATACACTGACTCATTCAATCTTCAGAAAGGACTACCACTGTCATCTTCATTTAATAAGGATGCTAAGATACAGAGATATTATCAAAGTTATGAAGCTAATAAATGGTGGTAGTTGGCTTTACAGTCTGGCTTAATATTAATAGCTAGCTACAGTCTGGGTTTTTTTTTTTTTTGAGATGGAGTCTCGCGCTGTCACCCAGGCTGGAGTGCAGCGGCATGATCTCAGCTCACTGCAACCTCCAACTCCTGGGTTCAAGCAATTCTTGTGCCTCAGCCTCCTGAGTGGCTGGAATTACAGGCACGTACCACCAAGCCCAGCTGATTGTTTTATTTTAGCAGAGACAGGTTTCCCCATGTTGGCCAGGCTGGTCTTGAACTCCTGACCTAAGGGGATCTGCCCGCCTCGGCCTCCCAAAGTGCTGGGATTACAAGCGTGAGCCATTGCACTCGACCTACAGTGTGTTGTTAATAACTAAGCAACAGTGTCTCTGACATGTCAAAAGTAAAGATAAGTAAAACAGAAAGAATTCGTACATCATTAAAAAAATGTAAAACAGTTAAATTATCTTAATGTAGGAACTAGCTGAGATGTCACTCTAAGCCAGCAGAAATAAGCTAATGGCAGCAGAGCTAAGCAGAGTTGCATTTTATGCAAGGAGTTTTCATCTAAAATCATCCGCTTAGGTAACAATCATAGGTAGCCACAACTCTTACCAAAAAAAGCCCTTAATCAACCATAAAAATACTATATACATGGATAAGTATACGTAATACTTTAAAAGTTCTTAGAAACTCGAATTTGAGAATGACGTAGCTACAATAAAAGAAGGCGCAAAAGCTAAGTCTCTGCAAATACTGAGAAATGCAATCATCTCCCCCTTAACCATCAAACACGTGTTGGTCAAGTAGGACCTGGCGGGAAATTTTTAAACGCAATTACTGCATTCTGTTTTATTACTAAGCCTCTTTAACCATAATATATGTTAATAGACTTGAAGAATAATAAGCTATACAAGTTGCGTAGTACGCAAAGGTTAGTTTTTAGTGAGTCTGAAAGCAATGTAGTATTAAAGGTAACAAATGTTTATCCTCAAATTCAAAAACTCCTACCTTCATATATGGACAAAGAGGACAATGACCAGATTCTAGGATAAGCACTGTGAGGGCAACAGAGCAATGAAGATGTCAAGCAGTAAGCCAGTGACTGAATAATTTCACTTCTGGTCTCCAGCACACATACTGCAGTCGGACATCTGCACAAGATCATACTGCCTCTGAAAGGGCCAATTTGTCCAACGTTTACATGAATACTGCTAAAAACCTTAGAAAAAAATCAATCAGAAAAAAACAAAGTGTAAACTCATTTAATGACTTCTAATAATTGTAAGCACATTTGTAACATGAAATTCACTTTTCATATAAAATACCGTAACTGCAGTGATCATGTAATGCAATATTGCCATCTCTTGCCCAATAGCTAAAAATACATCATGTCTTTAATCCAAACCCATGACAATTTTAAATTGAAGGCCAAAAACACCCAACATTACATGTTCAACTGTTAACATCTCGGAAGTTTTTTCTCCCCAAAATTAAAGAAGTCAATACCAAAAATAGATTTTTAAATGAAGCTTTCATGGTAATTTATCATCTGTCCATTTTCTTAAAAAAGAAAATTAAACTTTAAACACAGGCTATTTCTAAATGAATTATTCCAAAAGTATTTCACAAATCTTTTAGGGTGATGTGAATTATTAATCAATTATGCAAATGTCAACATTCTGAAAATCTGGGTACATGTTTATCTTTCTCATAAAAATTCTAAAATATTATAAACATAAAATGTTTTAAGTCATTCAGTACCATAATGCCAGTAATTCTGAAAAGACTAGGCATTGTAACACACTTCAGCACTCCAGAGCAGTTTATTCACAAAAATTAATACAATTACACTCCAAGTATTATTTCTTACATGTTACGAAAAGTGCAAACCAGACATTTAGTGACCTGAAAGGGTCAGGCCAAAGGTTGAACAGGATGAAAAATGATCTTTAAGTTCACAAGAAAGACAACAAAAAAGATTAACTTTCCCCACATCTTTACTAGCGGCAAAACTGAGATCAAGAACTTATAAACGTTATCAAAATACTTTAATTGCCATGAGAGTTACTAACTTTTACTGGGCATTCATTCTGGACATAATACCCGAGTAAGAAAAACTAGGACTTGGAACCAAAATATTTTAGAATTCACATCAGTGAACAAGATTTTTCCTTAACCCCTTCATAAGGTAAAGATTATAATCAACTATACAAGTTCATTCTCAAATATAAGAAAAATATCGCTTAAAGAATTTTTTTAAGGTTGACACTATTTTTGTAAATGACATAAATTTAGTATAATATCAAAATTAATACCATACAGTAGTCTGTTGGTTCAAAAATACTTAGTTTTGTGCTTCATAAAATAACAGACAAAAAAGAAATTCCTGCACCAAGATGGAAAAATACCAGAAACTAAGTATTTCTGTGCTCCATTTTAAAAAGAAAAAAAAAAAAATTTAGAGATCAGAGATATCATCATGCAACTATTGCAAAACACAGTAATGAAGAGTATTAAACATCCTTTTAAAATATGTAAGGGCTGGGCACCGTGGCTCACGCCTGTAATCCCAGCATTTCAGGAGGCTGAGGCTGAGGCAGTGGCATGGTTGAGCTCAGGAGTTCAAGACCAGCCTGGGCAACAGAGTGAAACCCTGTCTCTACCAAAAATACAAAAAAATTACATTTTTAAAATAAAACACCATTTTGTAATGTTATATTCCACTAAAGCACTGTAAAACTTACAAAAAATTCTTAACATATACAACTTAAGCTGTAGATACTTGAACAGAGAATCCTACTCAGTTTTTATAATATAAAACATAATTCCATATGTTATGAAAAGCCATTTTCTTCCACTTCTTAGTCACCTTGGAATCATTTTAAAATAAAGGCAACCTCCTTATAAGATCTTATAGGTAAAATAGGTAAATTATTCTTGGTAAATCCAATGCAAATTATACTTAAGGCTTTTTAAAATTTTAAAGCAAAATGTATAGAAAAAACATTGGTCACAACATGCCAATTAATCTACATAATATCCTTACCACAGTGCTGTACTTAAGACATGTATATATTTAGCTCCATTTTCAGTGACATAACATTATAACACTTCAAGATATATTTATCCCTGGGCTACATAAGCAATAGTGATAGTTTTCCAGAAAGTTATGCATAACACATGGCAATTAATTATATGTATCAACGGCCTTTCCAATCGTAGCATTTTTAAGACCCTAGTATATAAATGGTTTTTCAATCAGATTTATCCACATTGTTCCAAAGAATGGGGTCACTCATTAATACACTTTGCACACATATGGCGCAAATAACATGCCCTAATTCTCTTAGGTGGACTTTCAGTCCAACTCTTCAATGCAATTTCCGCTCTTAAAAATATATTTTAACGCCCTTAAATTGCTGCTCATCTTCCACAACTTCAACCAACACATCCTTGACCTTGTCACCATTACCAATCTATTTTCCTCAACAACATGGAAATGTGGTGTGAAGAACAAATCTACTTAACTCAATTCCTTCTTAGATCACAAAGGGATTTTTTTCTGGCTCAGGCTAGCCATTCCAGAATTTCAAGTATAGGATTCCCAAATTTCATTCACCTATAACACAAGGACTGGTCAAAAAGAGCCTGTCTAGTTCATGCATTTACTGTTTCAACCCCAATTGTTTATTATACACACTGCACTGCCATGTGCCCAGAAATCTCATTTTACATGTAGATATCTCCAAATTAATTTATTGCCCCAAATTCTAATATTATGAGCTGTTTTATTTTTGTTGTCTGGGTAGATAAAAGGTAGGGAAGCTACCAAATCTATTTAAGATTTCCATCTCTCCCTCCTTGAAAGCTGAGTCCCTTGGAGAGAACTGACAGAAAGAATACAGCTCAGTGATCCAATAACCACTGTCATCCCTGCCACAACTGGTACTTCACTTTTATTTTGTTGGGAGTTATCCCCTTTAAAAATGTCTATTTCTATTACCCCTGTGCTGTCAGATCCTCATATAAAGGCAGCTTTGAATAAAATTCTCTCAACTTTCTACATGAAATAATAGTGGCAAAAATGGTAGAAAAATATTAGGACTTAATAATCTCAGTTCATGCAAATAACCTAACATAAGCACAGTTCCACAGGAAGAAAAGGTGAGAGTGAATTACTGGCAAGTTAAGGATGTATCTTTTTCTTTTTTTAGATAGAGTCTCACTCACTCTGTCATCCAGGCTGGAGGGCAGTGGCACAATCTCAGCTCACTGCAATCTCCACTTCTCAGATTCAAGCAATTCTTATGCCTCAGCCTCCAGAGCGGCTGGAATTTCAGGCATGCACCACCACACCCAGCCAATTTTTGTATTTTTAGTACAGACAGGGTTTCATCATGTTGGCCAGGCTGATCTCAAACTCCTGACCTCAGGTAATCCTCCCACCTCAGGCTCCCAAAGTGCTGGGATTAAAGGCATGAGCCACTGTGCCCAGCCACGTTAAGGATGTACTTTTAAATAATGATCTTGAGACTACAGTTTTGCAGTACTATATACATATATTCACATATATATGCATATATACATGTATATAGTCAAAGCCTGGAAAATTATCTGAAAATATCCACAAGAAGGACATTTTACAGATCAGCAAAAATAGTTTCCATTTTAATGTATGAAAGGCTTTGTTTCTCTGTATACATTTCTAAGTTTAACTTCCGAGCCTTAGAATAATGCTAAGATTCAACTCTATCTATAAGCTGATGTTCGCACCTTGCGCTACAGACACTGCACATGATCAGACCACAATTTTACCTGCACTGTAATTCCAGATGGACTTCAGAACCTTAAGATACTAATAAAAGACATCCTCAGTGGCTAGAGAATAAAGAATCTTGGCAAGAAAACCCTGGGTTACATTTTTTTAAAAGTTCTATTCAACATATAACTAAACACTTCACTGTAAATACTTATTACTTACACATATAATTTTAAGTCAGAAACCTTATGTCAGAATGTTTTTAAATAATTTGTGTAAAGCCTAAGTTAGCATTTTGTCCTTCCTTTATCTTCAGGTACAAGCTATATAAAATTTAACAATAGATCTAAAAGTATGTTACAAACTATAAGATACTATAAGAACATAAATAATCATGGTGATAGTAAAGGAGAAAGCTAGATTAAAGAGGTATGTGTAGAAAGTATAAGTTAACAGCCCTATACTAAGATAGTTGATGATTCTTTCATTGAATTCCACTAGAAGTCCAAAAAATATCCTACTGAGGTTCCACTAGGTCGATAGCTTTATACTTATGATTAAGGAGGCAGGAATGGACCAGGCAGCATTCTGCTGACACTGTTATCTATAACTAAAGAAACAGCTTACTTTCTTCTTTTTTTTTTTTTTTTTTGAGACAGAGTATCATTCTTATTGCCCAGGCTGGAGTGCAGCGGCGTGATCTCAGTTCATTTTCACTTCTGCCCCTCCAGGTTCAAGCTATTCTCCTGCCTCAGCCTCCTTAGTAGCTGGGACTACAGGCATACACTATCAGACCCGGCTGATTTTTATATTTTTAGTAGAGATGGGGTTTCACCATGTTGGCCAGGCTGGTCTCGAACTCCTGACCTCAGGTGATCCATCCATCTCGGCCTCCCAAAGTGCAAGGGTTACAGGCGTGAGCCACCGCGCTGGCCAAGAAACAGCTTACTTTCAAATCCCAACTCACCACTGAAATTTAAAAACTGAGCATGTTCCTGTAGGATAGACTGTAGTGGGACATATTCTCCTCTCTTCCCTCCAAAAAAAGGGATAAAAGCTTCTAATAAGGGTTACATATTTTAAAACTCTGGCCGGGCACAGCAGCTCACATCTGTAATCCCAGCACTTTGGGAGGCCCAGGTGGGTGGATCACCTGAGGTCAGGAGTTCGAGACCAGCCTACCCAACATGGTGAAAACCCAACTCTTCTTAAAAAAAAAAAAATAATAACATAAATAAATAAATAATATATACACACACACACACACACACACACACACACACACACATATATAAAACATGTGAAATATATGAAAAAACATTTCAAGATACTGGGCAGCCAAGAACTACTCTAATAAGAGCCATTAATATTAATAAATTTCCATTCTGAACTGCCTTTCTTTTAAAACATCAACTTTGAGAGACTAGAGAACATAATGCAGAGATAAGGCTGTGCTAATAGACAAACAAACTGTGTCTCAATGACAGCTCTAGCACATGAGTATTCCTTCTTCCAGTCTCAGTCTCTTCATTTTAAGATATGCAGTCAACCTCATGCCAGTTATTTCATTTGATTCTTGCAATAACATATATGAAATGCCTAATACACAGTAGGCTTTTAACCAATTCAGCTCCATTACCTAAAAATGTGTACAAAAATCCTCATTTCATTGAGAATTAACCTCCTCAATTTATTGTGGCACCTAACAGAAGCATAATATACCATCTATTTTTCATTTACTTGTATTTTTAAGAAATTGAAGTCTACTGCTTTTCAGCGTTCCACAGAATTAATATACTCCCTATTTGAATATATTTTATTAATATCAGATAGGCAAACTCAATATATTAATGTAAAATGACATGGTCACCAATTTATTGATTGATTGATTGATTGATTGAGACAGGATCTCACTCTATCACTCAGGCTAGAGTATAGTGGCATGATCTCGGCTTAACCTAGGCCCAAGCAATCCTCCCACCTCAGCCTCCAGAGTAGTTGGGACTACAGGCACATGCCACCACACCCAGCTAATTGCTTAATTTTTTGTAAAACAAGATCTTGCTACGTTGCCCAGACCAGTCTCAAATTCCTGGGCTCAAGTGATCCTCCCACCTCAGCCTCCTAAAGTGCTGGGATTACCGGTGAAAGCCACTGCCGATAGTCAATCAATCCTTAACGAAAACAGATAAGAAAGCAGGCAAAGTTTTGTTTTTAAGAAACATTGGGTACTTGTAGTTGAATTACATGCAACAACCTAAATCTAAGCCCAAACAAAAAAGTGTAGCTTTAACATCCTTCAAATTCTACTGATCACTAGCGTGGTCCTGGGATGTATTCTTTAAGAAAACATTCCCATACATGAATCCAATATATCCCATAGACATGCTACAAAATTCAAAGCTATTTCAAACTGAATGACCAGGACCAGGAAACACCCTATACATTTTAGTCATTCAATTAACACTATCTCCCAGAGCAAATAAATCAGTGTTAGTTTCTGCAAAGAGATATTAATCAAATGTAAGGTGTCACCTTTTGACTTGACATCATCACAAAGTTTTCTAAAATGTAAGTTGTAAAAGCTCTTTTAATAAAGCAGGTCCTGGCCAGGCGCAGTGGGGCTCATACTTGCAATCCCAGCACTTTGTGGGGCCAAGGCGGCAGATCACGAGGTCAGGAGTTCGAGACCAGCCTGGCCAACACGGTGAAACCCCGTCTCTACTAAAAATACAAAAATTAACTGGGTGTGGTGGCTCGAACTGCTCTGACTAAACCTTTATGAAGTTGTTGTTTTTTGTTTGTTTTTTGAGACAGAGTTTCACTCTGTCATCCAGGCTGGAGCACAGTGGGGCAATCTCGGCTCACTGCGACCTCCACCCACCAAGTTCAAGCAATTCTGCCTCAGCCTCCCAAATAGCTGGGATTACAGGCATGTGCTAACACATCCGGCTAATTTTTGTATTTTTAGTAGAGATGGGATTTTGCCACGTTGGCCAGGCCAGTCTCGAACTCCTATTCTCAGGTTATCCGTCCGCCTCCACCTTCCAAGTGCTGGGATTATGGGCATGAGCCACCACACCGGGCCTTATGACGTTTTAATGTGGAATAATTATATCCTCAATTTGCATATTTAAAAGCAGCAATTTCAAATACATACCCACATAATCTTTCTTCCCCAAATAGTAAAAATATCTATGACTACTGAGAAGTAATTTTGATTTAATTTATCTGCATACGGTTTTCAATAATCTCCATACACATTATACATAATCTAAAGTTTATAACTATTTTATATTAATTACACATTTAATATTTTAGGTTTCTATTTGATTAACAAAAACATTATCAATTAGTAAAGCCATAATAAACTTAATAAATTCTCATGATTCCACAGTAATGAAAGTGGCTACTGGCATAGGTAATCCAGAAGTCATTCACATCAAATCTCTAAATTTAAGATCTGTACAGATTTCCTTCTTAAATGTCTTAATTTCCTTCTTAAATGTCTCAAATGTCGTATCGAAGTTAATTCTGTTTATATTTCCTGGGCCTACAGCACCTAGACTAGTGAAGAAAGTATTTGCACAGTCTGCTGTAGGCAAACCAGAGTGGAATTAAAAACTATGAATTTCTGAAGTGGAAACAATCAAGTTTATAAAATTAATCCAAATATATACACTACAATATATAAAAGTAACAGACTATGCTACATTAGCAAAAAAAAAAAAATCACATTCAAATAATTACTTCCTTAATTTTCCCTTTTTAACTATTCCCAAATAAGAAACAAAATTAGGTGTGTAAAACAAAACATAATATTCTTGTATAAACACACCAGGATTGTTATTTTATATAGACAAGTACTGCTATAAGACCAAACACAAACTGCTAATGGACTAAAATTTAAATTAAAATGTATTAGATATCTAATATGACATAGAAAAAGTTAACACCTGATTTTCCTTACTGTTTTAGGAAATTATCTTAGGCACTTTTTTTTTTTTGGAGACAGGATCTCGCTCTATTGCCCAGGCTGAAGTACAGTGTGCAATCACAGCTCAGTGCACAAACAATCCTGCCACCTCAGCCTCTCAAGTAGCTGGGATTACAGGCAAATACCAACACGCCAGCTACTTTTAAAACATTTTTGTGGGGCCAGGGTCTCACTATGTTGCCAACACTGGTCTCAAACTCCTGGGCTCACATGACCCTCCCGATTCGGCCTCCAAAGTGCTGGGATTACAGCAGGCATGAACCACGACACCCAGCCTTCTTTTTTTTGTGTGGCTATTTTTTTAGACAGGCACACGACTATAGTCCCAGCTACTTGGGAGGCTGAGACAGAAGAATAATTTGAGCCTAAGAGCTTAAGGCCAGCCTGAGCAACGTAGTGAGACTCATCTCAGACATAAATAAAATATAAATCAATATATAAAAGCTATTCTTTTTCTTTTTTTTAAGATTAAATTTCACTCTTGTTGCCCAGGATGGAGTGCAATGGCACGATCTTGGCTCACCACAACCTCCATCTCCTGGGTTCAAGCAATTCTCCTGGCTCAGCCTCCCAAGTGGCTGGGGACAGGTATGCACCACCATGCCCCAACTCATTTGGTATTTTAAGTAAAAATAGGGTTTCTCCATGTTGGTCAGGCTGGTCTTGAACTCCGAACCTCAGGTTCCTCACTTTCCTTGGCCTCCCAAAGTGCTGGGATTACAGGTGTGAGCCACCGCGCTGCGATCTCGGCTCACTGCAACCTTGAACCCGCCTCCCGGGTTCAAGCAATTCTCCAGCCTCAGTCTCCCGAGTAGTTGGGACTACAGATGCCTGCCACCATGCCTGGCTAATTTTTGTACTTTTAGTAGAGACTAGGTTTCACCATGTTGGCCAGGTTGGTCTCGAACTTCAGCCTGAACAAGGTCCTAATGGCCAAGGTAGAACAACAATGATAGTATTAGACTAAATCCACAGAATAAAATAAATATCCATGAGTCTGTACTGATAGAAATAACTAAGACAGGCTGGGCGCAGGGAGGGGCTCACACCTGTAATCCCTGATTAGATCTTGGGACAGAAAAAGTTAATGGGAAAACTGGCAAAATTCAAATGTAATCTACAGTCAACAGAAATGCACTAATGTTAATTTCCTGTTTTATTAACTATATTACAATTATATAGATGTTAATATCAAGGGAAGCTCAGTGAAGGGCATATGTGAACTCTCTAATTTTACTACTTTTCTCAAAGTCTAAACTTACTTCAAAATAAAAGTTTTTTTTAAGTTTTTTTAAAAATATGACATCCATGGGTATCTACACAATGTGTAATAGCTATCACTGTTTCACCTTAAAATCATTAAGTTATGCTAAAATACCCTTTAACTGCTAAGCTAAAATATGTATTGCCAAAAAAAACTTAATTCTGACAAATTTAATCAATAAAATATAGATCTCATTACCCGTAATTTTATAGCCATAAGCAGCCAGCTGTCCAGCCATATATTCTCCATCTGAATTATTATGAGAACAGCCCCATGTTCGTATCCAAATTTTCTGTATGCCTGGAATAGTGCTGTTAAGGAATCAATGAAAAAGTAAGTTAGTTTCATTGAGTAATTTTTTTTTTTTTATCCAGGGTCTCGCTCTGTTGCCCAGGCTGCAGTGCAGCTTTGCAACCACAGCTCACTGCAACCTCAACCACCCAGGCCTAAGGGATCCTCCCATCTCAGCCTCCTAAGTGGCTGCAACTATAGGCATGCACCAACACAGCTGTTAATGTTTTCATTTTTTGTAGAGACAGTATCCCACTATGCTGCCCAGGCTGATCTTGAACTCCTGGGCTCAAGTGATCCTCCCACTTCAGTCTTCCAAAGTGTGGAATTACAGGCATGAGCCAAAACTATTCCTAGTTTTACTCAGTAATTTTTAAAATAAAAACCACAGGATGATTTTAAGATATATTACACAAAAAATAAACTCACTACAATCCATTCAAAAGCCATTCATTAAACACACCAACTTAACTCAAAATCTGTTGTTATATCAAAAGTCTAAAATCAAGATAAAGAAACCACAGAATTCTAAGACTCTACATAAAAAATATCTCCTTTTCCCCGAATTGTATTTTAAATTCATACTACTAACTTAACTACCACTAAGTTCAATTCCTAGAAAGGTATATAAAAATAACAATAGGAAAAAAAAAGTGGTTCTAGCAGCAACAGCAAATAAAGAAAAGTATGTCTGTTTACAGACTCCTACATACTAGTTGCAATCTTTAGTTTCCTTAAAACTTACAGATACAAATAAGTTAATCAAAATTTAAAACTGTCATCCTAAGACATTATTAAAAGTACTCTATAAAATTAGAGTTCTAAAAAAAGGTACTATTTTTAGAAAATAAAAGGACTTTCAACTTGGATTGCTCTAATAGTTTATAAGGAAATAGAAATTACCTTAAGGATACATTTAGGGGAAATTTGATAAACCTCAGTCATTAAAATATAAGCAAATTTTAAATTCAAAGATTTTTAAAAGGTAAATTTCCCAATAAAACAAGTAGATTATAAATTTCAACAGTTTACTAGATAAACAAATATAGGCTTATTAAAATTATATAATTATATTATCCTTTCTGGTTACATTGTATCAAAATTTCACAGACTAGTGATCTATTATAACAGTGTAAATAGGGCAATAATTTCTTTGTGCCCACTGCCTTTACCTGATCCATAAGTGTTTGAAAATCTGCTAAGAAAATTCAAATGTCCAAAATACTACTGTCTCATAAGCACAAACTCCAGTAAAAATTTTATTTGGAAGTAACACAGACTTACATACCAACTGCAGTAATATCAAAGAGATTCCTGTTGTCCTACGCTACTGCTAGGAACATCTAGTTTGGCATCTCATTTCTTTTTTAACTAATTACCTTGTCAAATTCAAAATCATTCAAATAAAAAAAAAATTACATGCAGGTTGTGTTTCTTTAATTCAAAAATTCAAAATCCAAAATGCTCTAAAATCTGAAACTTTTTGAGTGCCAACATGATACTCAAAGGATGCTCCCTGGTGCATTTTGGATGTCTGGATTAGGAATACTCAACTGTTAAGCATGTAATGCAAATATTCCAAAATCCAAAAAAAGTGATATCTGAAACACTTCTCGTCTCAAGCATTTCAGTTATGTGATACTCAACTTGTATTTCCTATCAAAAGTTCAGGCCGGGCGCAGTGGCTCACTCCTGTAATCCCAGCCCTTTGGGAGGCTGAGGCAGGCAGATCACAAGGTCAAGAGATCGAGACCATCCTGGCCAAGATGGCAAAACCCCATCTCTACTAAAAATACAAAAAGTAACACACTGGGGTCTGTTGGGTGGAAACAGGGGAGGGACAGCAGGGGGTGGGGAGTTGGGGAGAGATAGCATGGGGAGAAATGCCAGATATAGGTGATGGGGAGGAAGGAAGCAAATCACACTGCTATGTGTGTACCTATGAAACAATCTTGCATGTTCTTCACATGTACCCCAAAACCTAAAATGCAATTAAAAAAAAAAAAAAAAAGAAAAGAAAAAAAATACAAAAAGTAGCTGGACAGTGGTGGGTGTCTGTAATCCCAGCTACTACGGAGACTGAGGCAGAAGAACTGCTTCAACCCGGGAGGCAGGGAGGTTTCAGTGAGCTGAGATAGCGCCACTGCACTCCAGTCTGGCAACAGAGTAAGACTCCGTCTCAAAAACTAAAAAAAAAGTTCAAAGATTCTAATGAAGAGACATCACACAGACTGGTAGTATCAGCTTCTCCTCTGCAATGAAAATGAATATAATTTCACCCGGGCACAGTGGCTCACACCTCTAATCCCAGCACTTTGGGAGGCCAAGGCAGGTTGATCACCTGAGGTCAGGAGTTCAAGACCAGCCTGGCCAACATGGTGAAACCCCATCTCTACTAAAAATATAAAAATTAGCCAGGCTTGGTGGCGCATGCCTGTACTTCCAGCTGCTAAGGAGGCTGAGGCAGGAGAATCACTTTAACCCAGGAGGCGTAGGTTGCAGTGAACAGAGACTGCACCGCTGTACTTCAGCCTGGACGACAGAGCAAGATTCCATCTCAAAATAAAAAAATAAAAGGAAGAAAGAAAGAAAATAATATAATTTCAAGGAAAAAAGTTTACCTGTCACTTGGTGGACTGTCTTCTTCCTCCTGCAAATATTTTTGAGTATTTCGCCTTCGTGCCTTCGGGACAACATCCCTTCTTACAAAATGCCTATCTTGTGGTTTTAAATCTTCCTGAGACACGATATCTTCAATGTCCTCCAGCAGCGTATCACAGGATGCAGAAGGCATATTCTCTACCACATACAAGTTATAAATAAAACAAACTTATGAAAATCTGCTTAGCATAGCATCATTTATGAAATATTCTCACCAAATTTGAATCTAATCAGGCCTTCAGATCTAACTTCAAATTTATAGAAAATATAAGAGATAAAGAAACACAAGGATGAAGTACTATCTTGGGTAGACTGAAAAAAGAAACAGGCTGGGCGAGGTGGCTCACGCCTGTAATCCTAATACTTTGGGAGGTTGAAGTGGGCGGATCACGAGGTCAGGAGTTCGAGACCAGCCTGACCAACATGGAGAAGCCCTGTCTCTACTAAAAATACAAAAATTAGCTGGGTGTGTTGGTGCACACCTGTAATCCTAGCTACTCAGGAGATTGAGGCAGGAGAATTGCTTGAACCCAGGAGGCGGAGGTTGCAGTGGGCCGAGATCACAGAGCTGCACTCCAGCCTGGGTGACAGAGTTAAGACTCTGTCTCAAAAAAAGAAAAAAGAAACACAAGGAAACAATCAGACAAAATCCTAATGACAATGGGACAGTCCAAGGTTCAACAGGAACTACTTCAACAAATCAATGTCATGTAGAAAAAAAGTAGGAAAGGAACTATTTCAGATTACAGCGGACGTAAAAGCCTAACAACTAAATGCAATTCATGTTCTTGATTGTATCCTTCTTTGTCTGTCAAGCTATAAGAAATTTTTTAAATAACTAGGGAAATCAGAATATAAGCTGGCTATTAGATAATATGAAGATGTTACTATAAATCATTCTATATAAGGTACTGTCCTTATATTCAAAAATTTTATTTTTTAGAGATATATATTGAATATTTAAAAGTGAAATTTCATTATATTTCTAATTTACTTTAAAAGCACCTCAGAAAATATACACTGGCTGGACACAGTGGCTCATGCCTGTAATCCCAGCACTTTGGGAAGTTGAGGTGGGCGCATCACTTGAGGTCAGGAATTTGAGACCAGCCTGGCCAACATGGTGAAACCCTGTCTCTTTTAAAAATACAAAATTAACCAGGTATGGTGGTGGACGCCTGTACTTTCGGCTACTTGGGAGGCTGAGGCAGGAGAACTGCTTGAACCCAGGAGGTGGAGGTTGCAGTGAGTCGAGAGTGAACCATTGCACTCCAGCCTGGGTGACAGAGTGAAAATCCATCTCAAAAAAAAAAAAAGAAAAATATATTAAGACATACTAAAAAGCATTTACAACTCTTAAAACTAGAAAATAGGTAGATTTATGTTCATTATCCTATACTACTTTTCTAAATATTCAAAATTTCTATAATTAAAAGAAGAAAATGTGGACACAGCTTGCAAGAAGATGAACACATTTTTCCCTGCCCCTCCAGCAAAATACAAATAAAACTCTGGACATTATATATAAAACAAGCATAAGAAGACCCTGAAAGGTAAAGAGAAGAAGGCAGACTGGCTACGAAACTCAGGACCCAACGAATATGATGATGAGTGCCTTGGGTTTTCTTTTGCCTCCTGTAGCTAAGACATGGAACTAAAGATGCCAGCAAACCAGAAATGGCAAGAGATGCCGACAATAAAACCCCCCAACAAATGCCTGCTTTCTCCTTAAAGAACTATACAAAAGACAGCCTAGGAAGACAGAAATTTTTTAGATAATCATTCTACTCTAGAAACACACACACACACACACACACACACACACACACCAAAAAAACTGTAATCCCACCCCCAGGCAAGTCGCAAAGGCCAAGTGGGGAGCTTTGACTTCCAGCTACAATCAAGCACTCCAACACACTTCACTAGGGTAGAATCAGAGAAGGCCACAGAGGGGTCCTGAACATTCACACCAACCAATCGACCGGTAATGAAGTTCTGCAGTGTCAGTAGAGATCAAATTGATAAACAAACTTAAAATAATCCCTATCAAAATCCCTCAAGATTTTTTGTAGGTATAGACAAGACTGTCCTAAACTGTATACGGAAATGTAAAGAAATGAATATATTTAAAACAATTTTGAGAAGAAAAGAGTAAAGTAAGAACAACTGGTCTACCCAATTTTAAGACTTACTAGATAGCTATAATTGAGATTGTGGTATTGATAGAGGGATGAAAACATAGATCAACAGAACGTCAGAAAACCCAGAAACAGACCTATACAAATATTTCACAAAAGCAATTAAATGGAGGAAAGATTGTCTTTTAAACAATTTGTGCTAGAGCAACTGGACATTTATAGGTAAAAAAATGAACCCTGACCTATAAATCTTGCACTTTACACAAAAATCAATTCAAAATGGATCATAGACTTAAATATAAAACATAGGCCGGGCTCAGTGGCTCACACCTGTAATCCCAGTACTTTGGGAGGCTGAGGTGGGTGGACTGCTTGAGGTCAGGAGTTACAGACCAGCCTGGCGAACACGGTGAAACCCTGTCTCTACTAAAAATACAAAAATTAACTGGGTGTGGTTCTACGCACCTGTAATTCCAGTTACTCAGGAGGCTGAGGCAGGAGAATCGCTTGAACCTGCAAGGTGGAGGCTACAGTGAGCTGAGATTGCACCACTGCACTCCAGCCTGGATAATAGAGCGAGACTCTGTCTCAAAAAAAAAAAAAAACTAAAACATAAAATTGGCTGGGTGCAGTGGTTCACTCCTGTTATCCCAGCACTTTGGAAGGCCGAGGCAGGTAGATCACGAGGTCAGAAGTTTGAGATCAGCCTGGCCAACATAGTGAAACCCTGTCTCTACTAAAAATACAAAAAAATAGCTGGGTGTGGTGGCAGGTGCCTGTAGTCCCCGCTACTTGGGAGGCTGAGGCAGGAGAATCACTTGAACCCAGAAGGCGGAGGTTGCAGTGAGCCGAGACCACGCCACAGCACTCCAGCCTGGGCAACAGGGCAAGACTCCATCTCAAAAAAATAAAAAAACATAAAATTATAACACTTTTAGAAAAAATAATCACAGGAGAAAATCTTCTAGACTTAGGAATAGGTAAAAATTTCCTTAGGTGTGACGCCAAAAGCACAATCCATAAAAAGAAAAATTAATAAACTGAATGTCATTAAAATTTAAAACTTTTAAGAAAGACCCTTTTAAGAGGCTGAAAAGTCAAAATACAGAGTGGAAGAAGGTATTTGCAAACCACGTATCTGACAAAGGACTAGTGTCAAAACATACACGTAAAAAGAAAATAGACAAAAGACATTTCAAGAGAATATACAGTGGGCACACAAGCACATGAAAAGAGATTCAGTATTAGTCACCACAGAAATGGAAACTAAAACCACAATGAGATATCAGCATACACCTTTCAGAATGGATAAAACAGACAACAGTGAAACCACCAAACACTGGCAAGGATGCAAAGAAACTACATCATTCATATAGTCCTGGAAGGAATGAAAAATGGCACAGTCACTCCGGTAAACAGTTTGGTATTTTCTGAAATAAATCATACAACTATGATGCAACCCAGCAATTTATTCCTGAGCAATCATCCAAGAAAAATAAACACCTGGATTTCAACAAAAACCTGTTCCTAAATGTTTACAGCAGCTTTCTTTGTCAGAGCCTAAATCTGGAAACCACCTAGATGCTTTTCAAAAGGCCAATGGTTAAACAAAGTGTGGCATATCCATACCATGGAATACTATTCAGCAATAAAATGGAATGTACTATTGATATATGCATCAACCTGGATGACTCTCCAGAGAATTATGCTGAATGAAGAAAGTCAATCCCAAAAGGTTATATTCCGCATGATCACTTTTATATAACATACTGGAAATGAGAAAATTATGGAACTGGAGAACAGAATAGTAGTTGCCAGGGATTATAAAAAGAAGAGGGTGAGAGGACAATGGGTATGACTATAAAACTGCAACATGAGGGATCCTTGTGGTGATGGAAACGTTTTGTATCCCGGCTGTTACTAATGCCGACATCCAGGTTGTGATACTGTATTGCACTGTCGTTTTTCAAGATGTTGCCAATGGGAGACGTAAGTTTTACAACCGCAGGTAAAGCTGTAATTATGTTAGAATAAAATAATTAAGAAAAATTGGCTGGGGGGAATACACTCATGTATTCTTACTACTAATACTATATCCAGACACAAAAGAAGTCCTTTACAGGGACATCTTATCAACATTCATGGCAACTCTTATGAGGCAGACAGTATTATCATCCTCACTTTAAAGATGAGCAAACCTGAAACACTTGCCCAAAGAAGCTAAACAAGGCTTCAGTGACAGATGAGTCGAAGAGCACACACTGTGTGGTACTCCACTACCTACTTAGTATGTGCATACTGAATGACCACTGTTCCTCCTCTGAGTTGCAGTGTTAAGGATGTTATATTCTTTCAGTTGTCCTTGAAGCTTTCTGATGAGCTTTCCTTCTCATTTGCTGGATTCCCATCCTTCCATTCACATCATCCAATTAACAGAGCAGATGCCAGCCAGGCTCCTTTACTATGTAATGCATTCATTACAACTATGACAAATTATGCACTGGGAATCCAAAAAACTTATGTTCAAATCTCAGCTAGCTTTATATTGTCAGTAAGAACAAAAAATGAGAAATAAACCAAATATCAATCAATGAGGAACTGGTTGGATTACAGTTAACAGACATATCGTGCAGTCATGGTAAGACCGTCAATCACAGACTTCCCTTTCCCTAGACACCAGAATGGGGCACATGACGCAAGCTTGCCAGGGTAACCCAACCTTCTGGCCACAATGACCAGCTCAGGGTCTGTCATGAGAAGCCTAGCCAGGAAGAGTCACCATGAGGATTCCATCTATGCTAGTGCTAACGAAGATGGTTGCTCTTGTCACTGAAGTGGCTAAGTTAGGAGGCTGTCAACTTGAGGACACCAGAGCCATCTTGCCCACCACAGGGAGGAAGCTTACTTAAAGGATGAAGCCTAGCACGAGCTAGAAAGATAAAGAACCATACTGACATGATTTGAGCATCTGAATCCAACAAATGCCTGAAGCCAGAGGCAGCCCTGCTCTGCCCAGTTATGCGAGCCTGTGGCTTGAATCGGTTTGAGGTGGGTATTCTGTTCCTCGCAAAAAAGATCCCTGGCCAACTCAGCCATCTAGGTAGGGTGAAATGAGCCAGGTTAGTCTTTCCCAAATTGGTTCTAATCATTACCTATCTGGAAAAAAAAAATGGTTCTGTGGTAAAATACATTGAGAAAATTCTGCCTCCTTACTGATTCGCAGTGTGCATTATTAAAAATGGAAGAACTGCAGAAGAAACCTGACTAGTTTCCAGGATGCCACACTCTCCTAGTCCAGTCTCTTCTGCTCATCTCTCCAACTTCTCACCATCAGAATGCCCCCGCGGCTCTGTTACAGGAACTCTTCTCTACTTTCAGGCACTCCCTAGGTGACCTCACCCAGTCCCATGGCCTTGAAATATCAACTTATATAACCAGAATGTGCTTATATAATCAGCCCCGTTCTTCCCTCAAACTTCAGACTCAGACACCCAACTGCCTATTCCATGCCACTGCTTGACTGTCTAATAATTACTTCAAACTGAAAAAGTCAAAACAGAATTCCTGATCTCACTACCTCACCAGATCTCTCACAACTTCTCCTATTTCATTTAAAGGCAGTCCCAACCTTCTACCTGCTCAGGCCAAAAATCCTGCACGCCTCTCTTTCCTTCTCCCTAAATCCAATCAATCAACAATATCCTATTGGCTGTACCTTCAAAACATATTCATTATCTATTTGTGACCATACCCACTGTTACACTCTTGGTCCGAACCAACATCAACTCTTGCCTGGATTATTGCAGTCCCTCCTATCCTTGCTTCTATCCTTGATTCTCCAAGAACATTTTCAGCACAGAAGTCAGGGATCCCTTTAAAACCTAAGTTCATCTCAAGCTTCTCAATCAAACCCTTCCAGTGGCATTCCGTATCAGAGTAAAAAGCCAAAATCACTACAAAGCTCTGCAGTGACACATATAATCAGCTTCCTGCTGCAGCTCTGTCCCCTCTTGCTACCACTCTCCCCTCAGTCATGCAGGCTTCTTTGTTATTTCATATCCACCAGATATGCAGTTATTTCATAGTCATTCTCGCCTGGAACGCTCTTGCTCCAGACACCTGAGTAGCCCACTCGCTCAAGCCCTTCAGGACTTCGCTAAAGAGTAACAAGAGGACTTTCCAAGCAACACCCCCACCTCACCACAGACCCTCTTCCTGTCCCCCTTTCCTGCCTTTTTTTAAACTGCAGCACTTAATCATCTGCTTCCAACGTTTTAATGATTTTAACTGTTTATCTTACTAGAATGCATACTCTGTGAGGGTAAAGGTTTTTGTGTGACGTGTTCACTGTTTGATCCTAGGCACTTAGAACTATGTCTAGCACACTGCAGGTTCTGAATACTTTTACTGTAGACTATACAGTTGGGCAATACATGGGTATAGATATTCTGAGTGTGCCAAATTAGTTTCTGACTCAGGAGCCTTCATACCTGCTATTCCTCTGCCAGAATATCAGTCCTCAGAGAAGTATGTCTTCCTGCCACTTCTTCACTCAAACAACACCTCCTCAGAGAGGCCTTTCCTACTCCCTCATCTAAAACACCCACACTGCCCAAGCATCCCACACCTTCGCTGCTTCTACCCCTGCTTTTGTTTCATGGTTCTTGATCGCACTCACCTACCTGACAACCACATACATATCTTTCTCATTAAAATGTAAACTTCTTTTTTTTTTTTTCTTCTTGAGACGGAGTTTTGGTCTTGTTGCCCAGGCTGGAGTGCAATGGCACAATCTTGGCTCACCGCAACCTCCACCTCCCAGGTTCAAGTGATTCTCTTGCCTCAGCCTCCCAAGTAGCTGAGCTGGGATTACAGGCATGCACCACCATGCCCAGCTAATTCTGTATTTTTAACAGAGACGGGGTTTCTCCATGTTGATAAGGATGGTGTCAAACTCCCAACTTTAGGCGATCCACCTGCCTAAGCCTCCCAAAGTGCTAGATTACACAAGTGAGCCACCGCGCCCAGACCACAACGTAAGCTTCTTAAGCACAAAAGCATCATCTCTTTTTCAGTACTGTCTTTAAAACACTTCCAACAATGCCTAATTCATGGCAGGCACACAATAGTTACTGATTAAATGAATGACTACAATGCTTAAGTTGAATTTAGCTAGTCTTTCTATGCCATAGGAGGAAATTCTTACACTCAGTAGGAAGTTGAAGTAAACACCCAATCCCTGGGATTTCTTCTATCACCACTACTCTATGAAATAATTAAATGGGAAAGGCTAGGACCAGGTAGCGCCTTTGGAATGCCAAAGTAACTACTGAGAGATTATAATTAAATAACGTTAATTAAAAGCCGTATTTTTTCATTACACAATTTTGCCATCCCATATACAAGTGTGTATGGATCCCCTGAACATCTCATATCACTAGAGAAGTAAAAGTTGCTAAGTTTTTTTTTTTTTTTTTTTGCAGACTAAGTCTTGCTCCGTCGCCAGGCTGGAGTACAGCAGCATGATCTCAGCTCACTGCAACCTCTGCCTCCCAGTTCAAGCAATTCTCCTGCCTCAGCCTCCCAAGTAGTTAAGATTACAGACATGCACCACCACACCTGGCTAATTTTGTGTATTTTTAATAGGGGGGAGGTTTCCCCATGTTGGCCAGGAAGGTCTCAATCTCTTGACCTTGTGATTCACCCACCTCGGCCTCCCGACGTGTTCAGATTACAGGCGTTAGCCACGGTGCCTGGCCTAAGCTTCTTATCTTACAGAACTGGAGTCCACTGAAGCAAACGGATTTGTACATTGATACAGCTAGAAATTAGAACCTAGGCCTTCTCTCAACACCATGCTCTTCGCACTATGGCTTTGCCCCACTGGCAAAGTACAAACAGTGCAAGAATGTAACGTGACACTAAGAAGTAACCACATTCCAAAAAGCAATGGGAAAGGAAAACAGGCAATTCACTTAAGAAATACAAACAGCCAAAAAAAGAGAAAAGAATGCTCAACCACACTACAAGTATTGAAACAACAAGTTATTTTTCAGCTGCCTCAGAGATAAAAAGCTGACAAAAACTCTGTCAGCTGAATGCATAGTAAAACTGGTACACCTCTTCTAGAGGGCAACCTGACAATATATACCAAGCATATGTATATCCTTCTAGCCAGAAATTTCGTGTGGAGATATTCACTCATAAAAGATAAATATAATGCTGCATATCAGAATTATTTATCATGCAGTATAAACCTGGCTGCATATCACAAGTACCTAAATAATCTCACTTATCACTATTAATAGGCTAAAAGTTTTACTTTGAACAAACTGATAGAGGGAATTGTTTAGCCTTCGGAAATTTTTAATTAATTCATATGGAAATGAAAGTTTGAGAATAAAAGAAAAGCAGGGTAATAGCTAAATGGAGCAAAAGGATCATTAACAATTTTCTGGCCAGGCACCATGGCTTAGGCCTGTAATCGCAGCACTTTGGGAGGCTGAGGTGGATAAATCACCTAAGGTTGGGAGTTCAAGACCAGCCTGACCCATCTCTACTAAAAAATACAGGCCAGGTGCAGTGGCTAACGCCTATAATCCCTACACTTTGGGAGGCTGAGGCAGGCAGATTACGAGGTCAAAAGATCGAGACCATGGTGAAACCCCATCTCTACTAAAAAATACAAAAATTAGGTGGGTGTGGTGGCGCATGCCTGTAGTCCCAGCTACTGGGGAGGCTGAGGCAGGAGACTTACTTGAACCTGGGAGGCGGAGGTTGTCGTGAGCCAAGATCGCACCACTGCACTCCAGCCTGGTGCCTGGCAACAAAGCAAGACTCTTGCTCAAAAAAAAAAAAAAAAAAAAAAAAAATTGGACAGGCGTGGTGGCGCATGCTTGTAATCCCAGCTACTCGAAGGCTGAGGCAGGAGAATCACTCGAACCCGAGAGGTGGAGGTTGTGGTGAACCGAGATCGCGCCATTGCACTCAAGCCTGGGCAACAAGAGTGAGACTCAGTCACACATACACACACAAAAAAAATTTTTTCAAAGGTAGAGGAAATCAAATTTAATAAAGAGAATAAAAATAGAGTCAGTGAAATGGGAAATACTGAAAATGATAGAAGGAGGATGCAATATCCTAGAGCAGTGGTTAGTTATATAGGTGAGTTATTAGGGAGGCTTTTATCATAGCAAATCTCCAGATTCCATTCTGAATTAGAATCTCCAAGAGAACTGAAGCACATGAACATAGAAACTGTCCAGGTAATTCCAAGATACAGCCCTGATTAACAACCACTATTCTACAGTAATGGTTCTCAATCTTGAGCACTCATTCTATTCACCTGAAGAGCTTCTGAAAATTCCCAACTAAGCCCCAAGCTAGCCAATGAATCTCTGGGAATGGAGCCTGGGCATCAATATCTTTTTAAAACTTTCCAGTAATTCTCACGTGTACAGCCACAGTTGCAAAGCAATGTCTAGCAGTTTTCACAGTGTAATTTCCACAGCAGCTGGAGTAGCATCATGGGGAACTTGTTAGAAATGAACATTTTTTCTTTATTACATTTTTTGTAGAAACAAGGTCTCGCTTTGTTGTCCAGGCTGGTCACAAACTCCCAGCCTCAACTGATCCTCCCATCTTGGCCTCCCAAAGTACTGGAATTACAGAGATGAGCCACCATGCCCAGCCAGAAATGAAAACTCTTCAACCCTACTCCAGATGTACTGAGTTAGGTATTTTGGGTAAAACCTAGCAATATTTAACAGGCACTTCAGGTATTTTTGATCTGCATTAAAGTTTGATAATCACTGTCTCAGAATTATTCTTTCATAAAAACCACCTAAAATGTATGTCAAATATACATAACCTAGTCGACTGATTTTCAACAAGGATGCCAAGACAATTCAACAGGGAAACAACAGGTTTTTTTTCAACAAATGACACTGGGACAACTGGATAGCAACATGAAAAAATAAAGCTGGAGCCCTATTTCACATCATATATAAAAATTAACTCAACATGGATCATAGACCTAAATTTAGGAGCTAACATTATGAAGTTCTTAGAAAAAAACATAAGCACAAATCTTTATGAAGTTAGAGTAGGCCCTCCTTTCTTAGCTAAGAAGCAAAAAGGACAAGCAACAAAAGAAAAAACAAATTAGATGAAGAACATATAGAAACGGGCCAGGTACAGTGGCTCATGCCTATATTCCAACACTGAGAAGTTAAGGAGAGAGGATCACTTGAGGCCAGGAGTTCAAAGCCAGAGCCTGGACAACACAGTGAGACCCTATCTGTACCAAAAAAAAAAAAGAAAGTAAAAATTAGCCAGGCATGGTGGCATGCACCTGTAGTCCCAGCTACTTGGGAGCCTGAAGTGGGATCACTTGAGACCAGGTGATCAAGGCTGCAGTGAGCTAGGATCGAGCCACTGCAGTCCATCCTGCATGACACAGGGAAACCCTGTCTCAAAAACACACACATACACAAATGACTGATAAGCATATAAAAAGATGTCAACATCAGCAGCCATCAGGGAAATGGAAATCAAAACAATATCATTTCATACACATTAGGATGGTTAGACTCAAAAAGATACATAACTGTTGACGGGCGTGTGCATTACATCTCCCAGAGGGAAAAAAAAAGAGAACAGAGGTAGGAGAAGGTACAGGACCAAGACTTGAACAACTCCAAATTTAACTGACAGACAGAGAAAATAGCTTATAATGGATTCCAAGAGGCAGCCCAGAGAAGGAAAAAAATCCATGGGCCATGGAAGGCAAAGAAAGAGGGCATGTCAAACAAGTGGACGTGATCAATGCTGCTGAGGGAAAATGAAAGATTAAGTACAATAAATGAAAATATCTCTTCGACTTAGTGGTATGGAATGCACAGTGTTTCCATAATATGATGGTGGCAAATAGCTAAGAAATTAGGCTACCTCTCTGCATTTTCTAATAAGCAGAAATATGCACACTACTCAAACATAAAAAGTTTAAGATAAATTAGTACCTTAATTATCTGCAATTAGCCTAAAGTCCTCTTGAAAAATGAGTCTGGAAAATAAAAGTTGATTAAGAAAAGCAAGCACCCAAGAAGTTCACAAAACCACTATAAGGACTCTTTATTTAAAAGGAATTAAACTCCATAAAAGGCTGCTTTATACAGCAAGATCTATGATGCTCCATTCTACTTCTAACTTCTTGCTGATTACAACAGGTGTGCTGACATCTGCCATGACTGTGATCCAGTGTCTGGACTTAGTAATAAATACTATATCTAGCACTACAACACGTCTGCACAGTGCGAGTAACCAACTACTACAAAACAGAAATAAGTCAGTAAGGTAAGTAGACATCTAGATCACGTTCCATCCGAAAGATAAGTGTCCCGAGATTCAGGAAAAGGTTTTATGAGTAAAGAAGAACGAAAAGTAGAAAAAGCAACACACCTGCTTTTCTCAATAACTTCTGCTTAAATTCTTAAGATACTGCTCTGGGAAAGCTATGTAACTGCAAAAGCCTTATAACATCTACAAATTCACTAAGGTATAAAGTGGTAGAACAAATGAAGTTAAATCTGACAATAAAAAACGAGGTGCCTAAAATACTCCTAACAGGCGAGCAGCACCTGAGGCCGAAGACCCAGTACTCGCTCCTGGAAGCCCCATCTGCCTCCCAATTCCCCCACCCCACCTGGCAAATTCCCTTTTAACTGCGAAACAAATGAGCAAACAGCCCGAGAAAGACTGAAACTGGAGAAACAAGGCTTGGCTATAAAAGGAGCTCTGCCCTGCAAGGACCCATCCGCCACCCTTACCCAGAATCCGGGAAGTAAAAACCAGTCCAAAGTGGGAAATCAAGCCGTCACTCTCCGGAAGCTACACAGACTTTAGATGGAGAGCGCCATGACACATACGTCCCGCCACGTTTATTTACGCATGCTCAGCGACGGTAGCCCGAAGAGGTCAAGTTACATCATTGCCGAAAGTGCTAGTTCTGGTTTAACTTAGTTTAGGAATGTTTACGCTTGAAGTTTCTTTGCCTCCAAACACTAAAATAACGACCCCAAGTCCTCGGGTTCCTAGAAACGCTTAATAGCCAATTTTTCCTGAGCTCTTATCTGTCAGACACTGTGTTAAGTACTTTGCATAAACATTATTTCACTATGTATTTATTATTACTGTTCCCAGTTTACCAAAGAGGACACTGGAAGTTTAAGGACTTGCCCTAAGTTACTTTACGAGTCGTGCTGTCCGCTGGGCTGGATCCGATGCTGTCTGATTCCCAAAGAACTTGCTCTTCTCACTGCATTGTACTAGCCTCCTCAATCATTTGTGAAAAGAGGTCTCTTCTTTAATATTAAAAAACAGGAAGGAAAGGATAAAGGTCAGCTGGGGTAGATTTCGCTGACTATACATCTTTTAGCACCACCCAGGTTTTTTTGCTTTTTTGTTTTGGAAAGCTTAGACGGCAGTTTAGCAGACACCTATTGAGGAAAAAAAACTGATGGAGTATACCGATTGCCACCCTCTTGCAGTACATATGTTATCTCACTTTATTATTCATTACCCAAGACACTGTATTTGACCATGTGTTTACCAGGAATATCTTTACTTTAAAAAGTAAAGGCAATAGGAGGCAATAGACCATGAACAAGCGGCAGAAATCATGGGTTTCACAGTGATTTTGGGGCAATTACCTTGTTTCCCAAGTGCCTTTCCTAGTACAATTTCATCTAATTAAAATGCCACCCATCCACTCAAGAGGCTGATACGGGAGGATCACTTGAGCTCAGAAGTTTGAAAACAGCCTGGGGAACATAGTGAGACCCTGTCTCTGAAAAAACAATCAACAAACAAAAGCCACCCTTTCCTCTGTTTATCCATATCCATAAAATAATCTAAACTGTGCCCTGGGATCCACTGCTGCCTCTACCCATCTGAATTAAAAATGTGTATTTATGTTGCCCTACTTTTTTTTTTTTTTTTTTTTTTTTGAGATACAGCCTTCTAGCTTTGCTCAGTGGCAGCATCGTAGCCAATGAGGTTTATTCGAGGCGCGATTATTGCTAATTGAAAACTTTTCCAAATACCCCGCCATGACGACTTGAAATATAGTCGGCATTGGTAATCTTTGACAGTCTCTACTGAGACTGAATTATAAAAAGAAGAGAAAAAAAGAGATACGGTTTTCTGTTACCCAGGCTGGAGTGCAGTGGCATGATCACAGTTCACTCTCTACTGGGCTCAAGCAGTTCTCATGCCCCTTAGCCTCCCAAGTAGCTGGCACTACAGGTACGCACCACCAAACTCATCTAATTCCATCTCTCGCACTAGACCAAAAGTAGGCCCTGGATTATCCTCTTGGTTGTAGCTGCACTATTTAGCACATAACATTGTGCCTATGTTTATAGCTTCACAATAAACATATGTTGGATGAAGAATGAATGAATGACTCCACCCCTTTTCCCCCAAGATCTAGCTGAGTTCAGTAAAGGAAATTTTACTGAGTACACATCCCATGACCACAAGTACTGTCATAGACGCTAGAGCTAAAAAGAAAGAAAAAAAAGTACTCCCTATTGCAACTGCAGGCTATTTTGAAGAAATTCAATTCAGTAGAGAATAGCAATCACTATGAAAGATGAATGCACAGAAACACAAAAGTGAAGTAAGAGAAGTGGATGACCGGGCGCGGTGGCTCATGCTTGTAATCCCAGCACTTTGGGAGGTGGAGGCGGTTGGATCACGAGGTCAAGAGATCGAGACCATCCTGGCCAACATGGTGAAACCCCGTCTCTACTAAAAATACAAAAAAAAAAAAAAAAAAAATTGGCTGGGCGTGGTGACGCGCGCCTGTAGTCCCAGCTACTCGGGAGGCTGAGGCAGGAGAATTGCTTGAACCCGGGAGGCAGAGGTTGCAGTAAGCCGAGGTCGCGCCAATGCACTCCAGCCTGGCGCCCCTGGTGACGGAGTGAGAAAAAAAAAAAAAAAGAGAGAGAAATGGATGAAGGCATTCCAGGCTGGAGAGTCAGCTAAAGCAAATGCAAAGAGGCCTGAAATGATGAATTATTCCACAGTGTAAAAGTGGAGAGAGTGAAGCTAGTGATGGAAGAAGTCTGCCAGAGAAGGGGAAGCACAGGGACTGGATCAAGGTGAACCTCGTGTGCTCAAAGATGTCAGACTTAATCCTGGATGTACGTAGTAGGCAGCATGAATGTGTCCAAGCAGATAATTCTCTCAGGACAATGGTTTTGAGGACCATATTTTAGACATGAAGAAATAGTAAAAGCCTAAACTGAGTTGCTGGCTGTGAGGAATGGGAAGGAAGGACAGATTCAAACAGAAATTGAGGAGGTAACATCAGCAAGACTTGGTGATTGATAAGTATGAGAAGAGAGGAAGAAAGGATGTTTCCAAGGTTTGGCTACAGCAACTAAACAAATGGGTGAAACCTCTCTAAGCACCTTTAGTCTAAATCATTTGAAGTCGGTGACCTTATCTCTAGGTATTTATCTTACAGAAATACACATAATGACTCTATGTTCCAGAGTCTTTTTTGAAGCATTCCTTATAATAGCAAAAGGCTGGAAATCCTCTCCAGCTCTTCAATAGAGGATTGGTTAAATATATTTACGGTAACTGTACAGCTTTTGAAAAACAACCAGGTGAGGCCCGGCGCGGTGGCTCACACCCGTAATTCCAACACTTTGGGAGGCCAAGGCAGATGGATCACCTGAGGTCAGGAGTTTGAGACCACCCTGACCAACATGGTGAAACCCGTCCCTATTAAAAATACAGAATTAGCTGGGTGAGGTGGCTCATGTCTATAATCTCAGTTACTTGGGAGGCTGAAGCAGGAGAATCGCTTGAACCCGGGAGGTGGAGTGAGCTGAGATCCACCATTGCACTCCAGCCTGGGCAACAAAAGTGAAACTCTGTCTCAAATACAGATACATATGTATTTATGCTTTGTTTCTTAAATTTAAGCTTCATAAATATACACCATCCTACTCTTTCATCGCTTTTTCAGCCAACATTATAATAATAAATGCTTTATAAATATTTGGTAGTAAACAAACCAATTGGTGTACACCAAGAACATTAAAAATGCAAGTGAATCTATAAAATAATAATAAAGATAAGATTTTTTTCAAGCCCTTAAAAATGTGTGCCAATAACCACAAATAGCCCTGTAAGTAATCCTATAAATGAGGAGGACTATTATTATCTTGTTACCTTTTTTAACAGAGAAGAAAACTGAAGCTTACACAGTCTGACTTCAGTTGTTTTAACAACTCTATGTGAATATTTCAGAAGAAAGCAACAATAATGCAAAATTTCAAATAGATAAAAAACATTGGAGAGAAAAAAGGGATTAAGGAAAAGTAGAATAAAATCTGTTCGCTTTCAGAGTGGTTGATTCAATATTTTATTCTGGCCTTGACAGTAAAAATTGAAGAGAAAATATGGACAACAAAGAAGTTAGACAATTCTTACCCTCTCTCTCAGTGACTGATCAAGAAATCAAGAATAAAATACAAAAATTATAAAAATCTGGGGCCAGGCACAGTGACTCATGCCTGTAATCCTAGCACTTTGGGAGGAGGAGGCTGGCAGATCGGTTGAGCCCAGGAGTTTGAGACCAGCCTGGGCAACATGGCAAGACCCTATCTTTACAAAACAATCAAAAAATTAGCCAGACATGGCGGTTCCAGCTACTTGGGAGGCTGACGTGAGAGAATCACTTGAGCTCAGGAGGTCGAGGTTGCAGTGAGCCAAAATCACACCACTGCATTCCAGCCCAGGCAACAGAATGAGGCCGCCTCTCAAAAATAAATAAGAATAAAAAATTGGGAACTTTTAAAAACTATTATCTTTTTGGAGACAGGGTCTCACTGTGTCACCCAGGCTGGAGAACAGTGGCACCGTCAGAGTTCACTGGAAACTTGAACTCCTGGGTTCAAGCTCCTCCCACCTCTGACTCCCAAGTAGCTGGGAGTACAGGTGCATGCCACCACGCTTGACTAATTAAAAAAAATTTCTTTTATCAACAGTGTCTCACTATGATGCCCAGACTGGTCTTGAATTCCCGGCCCCAAGAGTCCTCTACCTCAGCCTCCCAAAGTGCTGCGATTACAAGCATGAGCCACCAGTCCTGCTGGAACACATGTTTTAGATTTAGTTTATGATCTGAGCAAGTAGCCATTACACTTATACATCTGTACAAATCAATATCCTTTGTCATGAGAAACTATTCATGTGCTTAATTCACTCTTGAAAAATGATAAACAATTTACATGAAACTTTCTATGTAGAACATTAGGTAAATTTAGTAGAATGAGAGTTAAAACAGATTTATATGTATAAGCTATTTATATATAACCAAAGTGAAAAATATGAGTATTAAGTGCTCTTAATTTTTTTTGTAGGTGCACATCACTTCACCCGGCCCATTTTGGTATTTTTAGTAGAGATGGGGTTTCACCACATTGGCCAGGCTGGTCTCGAACTCCTGACCTCAGGTGACCCGATCCTCCTCAGCCTCCCAAAGTGCTGGGATTACAGGACTGAGCCACGTGCCTGGCCAACTAGACAGTTTTTTAGGAAGATTTTTCAGGTGTTGGATGAACCCAAGAAGAAAGATGGTAACAGCATAAGAATGGTGGCAGTGGGGGAGCGGGGAAGAGAAATACTAGATCTATGTGAAAGGAAAAATTGCCCAAAATGGATGGATGCTTCCATGTAGAGAATAAAAGGGAAGAACACTGCTGTTCTTAAATAAACTGCTAAAAATATCATATAGGAACAGGATGTGAAATAAATTAACCTATTTTATCTTTGAACAAATGCTGAATTGTCTCTGCACAATTCAACCACTAGGGGTCAGAGTGCTATACTTCCGTCAACTTTTTCTTTGAGACAAGAGTCTTGCTTTGTCACCCAGGTTGGAGTGCAGTGGTACAATCTCAGCTCACTGCAACCTCTGCCTTTCAGCTTCAAGCTACTCTCCTGCCTCAGCCTACCGAGTAGCTGGGATTACAGGCGCCCGCCACCTCACCTGGATATATACATATACATATACATATACATATACATATACATATACATATACATATATATATATATTTGTATTTTTAGTAGAGACGCGGTTTCCCCACATTGGCCAGGCTGATCTCTAACTCCTGATCTCAGGTGATCCGCTCGCCTCGGCCTCCCAAAGTCCTGGGATTACAGGCGTGAGCGACTGCACTGGCCCATATTTGTGTTTTTAGTAGAAAGGTGTTTCGTCACGTTGGTCAGGCTGGTCTCCAACTGCTGACCTCAGGTGATTTGCCTGCCTCTGCCTCCCAAAGTGCTGGAATTACAGGCCTGAGCCACGTGCCTGGCCAACTAATTAGTTTTTTAGGAAGATTTTTCAGGTGTTGGATGAACCCAAGAAGAAAGATGTTAACAGCAGAGGAAGAGAGGCGGGGAGAGAAATACTAGCTCTATGTGAAAGGAAAAATTGCCCCAAATGGATGGATGCTTCAATGTAGAGAATAGAAGGAAAGAACGATGATGCTCTTAAATAAACTGATAAAAAGATCATGTAGGAACATGATGTGAAATAAATTAAACTCCTATTGTCTTTGGACAAATGCTGAATTTTCTCTGCATAATTTAACCCCTAGGGGTCAGAGTGCTATATTTCTACTATCTTTTTTATTATTATTATTTCTTTGAGTTGGTGTCTAGCTCTACCACCCAGGCTGGAGTGCAGTGGTGCAATCTCGGCTCACTGCAACCTCTGCCTCCCAGGTTCAAGCAATTCTCTCGCCTCAGCCTCCTGAGTAGCTGGAATTACAGGCGCCCGCCACCACACCGAGTAATTTTTTTTTTTTTTTTTTTTTTTTTTTTTTGTATTTTTACTAGGGACGCAGTTTCCCCACATTAGCCTGGCTGATCTCGAACTCCTGACTTCAGGTGATCCTCCCGAAGTGCTGGGATTACAGACCTGAGCCACATGTCTGGCAAACTAAATCGTTTTTTGGAAGATTTTTCAGGTGTTGGATGAACCCAAGAAGAAAGATGGTAACAGCAGGGGAATGGCGGGGTAGGGGTGGGGGAGGGTAGAAAAAATACTAGATCTATATGAAAGGAAAAATCACCCCAAATGGATGGATGCTTCAACGTAGAGAATAAAAGGGAAGAACACTGGTCTTCTTAAACAAAGTGATAAAAAGATCATGTAGGAACATGATATGAAATAAATTAACCTCCTGTTGTCTTTGGACAGTGCTGAATTTTTCTCTGCATGATTTAACCACTAGGGGTCAGAGTGCCATATTCTACTAACCACCTTTTTTTTTTTTTTTTTTTTTTTTGAGACAAGGTCTGGCTCTGTCACCGGGACTGGAGTGCAGTGGTGCTGTCATGGCTCACTGCAGCCTCGATCTCTCTTGCTCAAGCAATCTGCCCACCTCGGCCTGTTGAGTAGCTGGGACTATAGGTGTGCACACCACCACTCCCAGCTAACGTTTTAAGGTTTTTCTAGAGATAAGGTCTCGATGTTACCCAGGCTGGTCTGGTACTCCTAGCTCAAATGATCCTCCTGCCTCAGCCTCCCAAAGTGCTGGGATTTCAGGCTTGAACCACCTCTCTCAACCTTACTACCATCTATTCTATCAACTTATAAAGATAAGTTTGGTTCAATTATTATTATTACTATTATTATTTTGAGACCAAGTCTCACTCTGTCACCCAGGCTGGAGTGCAGTGGTGCAATCTCAGCTCTCTGCAGCCTCTGCCTCCTGGGTTCAAGCGATTCTCCTTCCTCAGTTTCCCAAGTAGCTGGGATTACAGGCAAGCACCATCAAGCCCAGCTAATGTTTATATTTTTAGTAGAGAGAGGGTTTCACCATGTTGACCAGGCTGGTCTCAAACTCCTGATAGAGTGATCTGCCTGCCCTGGCCTCCCAAAGTCCTGGAATTACAAATGTGAGTCACCGCGCCCTGCCAAGTTTTGTTCAATTCTATAATTAATTTTATCTGTTCATTCTCCCACTCTCAGTACAAGTGTTTTGGCGGTTGTACAAGTGCCCTATAGCCCAGGCCAAAGCAATGAGAACATCACAGAACATGTAACCAACACCAGGCCAGTGTGAATTAGGGGCTGTCGGTCAACTGTGAAATTCTGAGGCTGAAGCGTCCAGGACTATCATATGGAGAACACCTGCCCGAAGCTCTTTCAGAGGAAAGCTGAGTTGAGAGATGAAGGGAGAAATCAGTAAGTTCTGAGGACAAGGCCCCTACACCCAGCACGCCTGGAGCTAGTTTTCTTTGTGTGGTGTTCAGTAATGTTAACAAGTAAATCCTTCTCTTCTTTTCTCAAACTAATTTGAGTGGATTTCTATGACTTGCAACTAGAAGAGCCCTGGCTAAACTTCTTGCTGTTACATATTCTCTTAAGGATTAAAAAAATAATAATTTGCCTCTGTTGTCTAACGCCCTGATTGCTTATAATTATCTGTGGGTAGGAGACATGTGACGTTTTATCTGTCTTTCAGTAATATGTGACTCATACACTGCAAACTTACTGAGTTATATAATAATGTATTTATTGAGTATATACAGTATACCAAGTACTGTTCTGAATGCTCAAGAAATAGAATAGACAAGATCACTCTCCTTTCAAGAGTTTATATGCTAACAGGTATACACAAAACACAAGAAATATTATATGAAGATTGTATTGTACATTCAAAGGTGATAAAGATGGCCACAAAAATACTGCAGATTAAGAAAAACCAGAAGCAGGGCTTACAATTTCTTTTTTTTTTTTTTTAATCCTGAGACAGTCTTACACTGTCGCCCAGGCTGGAGTGCAATGGCGTGATCTCAGCTTATTGCAACCTCCACCTCCCAGGTTCAAACAATTCTCCTGCCTCAGCCTCCCAAGTAGTTGGGATTACAAGCACCTGTCACCATGCCCGGCTTTTTTTTTTTTTTTTTTTTTTTTTTTTTTTTTTTTTTTTTTTTTTTTTTTTTTTTTTTTTTTTTAGTAGATATGGGATTTCACCATGTTGGCCAGGCTGGTCTCAAACTCCTGACCTCATATCCACCTGTCTCGGCCTCCCAAAGTGGTGGGATTACAGGTGTGAGCCACTGTGCTTGGCCAGGGCTTGCAATTTTTAAAGATGGTGGTCAGAGTAGGCTTATTGAGAAAAGACTTTTAAGTAAAGCCTCGAAAAATATGACGAGGTGAGCCAAAGAATGTGTATTCGAGGAAAAGGGGCCAGCTAGTGGAAAAGCCGACAGGTAGGGGCATACCTGACCTGTTTGAGAAACAGCAGGGTTCATGACCAGCTTGGGCAACACAGCAAGACCCCACCCCTACAAACAATTTAAAAAATAGCTGGGCATGGTGGTATGTGCCTGTATTCCCAGGAGGCTGAGGCAGAAGGATCCCTTGAGCCCAGGAGGTCAAGGCTGCAGTGAGCTATGATTGTGCCACTGCCCTCCAGCCTGGGTGACAGAGCAAGACCCTGTCTCTAAAAATGTAGATCAGAGTGGTTTGAATTAAGTGAGTGAGTGAGTATTAAGAGAGGAGGTCAGGCTTACACCTGTAATCCCAGCACTTTGGGAGGTTGAGGTGGGAGGATCACAAGGTCAGGAGTCTGAGATCAGCCTGACCAACATAGTGAAACCTAGTCTCCACTAAAAATACAAAAGATTAGCTGGGCATGATAATGGGCACCTGTAATCTCAGCTACTCAGGAGGCTGAGGCAGGAGAATCACCTGAACCTGTGAAGCAGAGATTGCAGTCAGCCGAGCTCGCACCATGGCACTCCAGCCTGGGCAACAGTGCGAGACTCCATCTCAAAAAAAAAAAAAAAAGGAGGTCAAAACTAGATCATGTAGAGAGTGAAGAAAAAATGTAGGGCCTCATCGGCCATAGTCAGAACTTTGACTTTTACTCTGAATAAAATGAGAGCCACTAGAGGGTTAGGAACAAGAGGTCAAGGAGGCCAATTAGAAAGCTGCTGCAATAGGCCGGGCGTGGTGGCTCACGCCTGTAATCCCAGCACATTGGGAGGCCGAGGTGGGCAAATCACGAGTTCAACAGATCGAGACAATACTGGCCAACATGGTGAAAACCCGTCTCTACTAAAAATACAAAAATTAGATGGGCACGATGATGTGTACCTGTAATCCCAGCTACTCAGGAGGCTGAGGCAGGAGAATCACTTGAACCAGGGAAGTGGAGGTTGCAGTGAGCCAAGATCACGCCACTGCACTCTAGCCTGGCGACAGAGCGAGACTCCATTTCAAAAAGAAAGAAAAAGAAAAGAAAAACAGAAAGCTGTTGCAATAACCCAGGCCAGCACTGACAATGTCCTCGACGGGGGAGGCAGCAAGAAAGGTGATGACAAGTGGTTTCATACTGGACATGTAGGAAGACAAAGCCCATAAAATGTCCTGGAGAATGGAATTGAGGTAGGAGGGGAAAAAAGACATAAAAAATGACTTTAAAGGTTTTGGCCTGGACAAGAAGAATGAAATGGTCATCCACAAAGATGGAAAAGATTTCAGATGGAGCAGGTTTAGGAGTAGAAATGGAGGAGATCAGGAGTTCAGGTTTTTTTGTTTTTGTTTTTGTTTTTTTGGTTTTTTTTTTTTTTTTGAGACAGAGTCTCGCTCTGCGCCAGGCTGGAGTGCAGTGGTGCGATCTCAGCTCCCTGCAACCTCCGCCGCCCGGGTTCAAGCAATTCTCCTGCCTCAGCCTCCCCCAGTAGCTGGGATTACAGGCGCACACCACCACACCCAGCTAATTTTTGTATTTTTCGTAGAGATGGGGTTTCACCATGTTGGCCAGGATGGTCTCGATCTCCTGACCTTGTGATCTGCCCGCCTCGGCCTCCTAAAGTGCTGGGATTACAGGCGTGAGCCACCGTGCCCGGCCGAGGAGTTCAGGTTTTTTAATTTTTAAATTTTCTTTTTCATTTTGAAATAATCTCAGATTTTTTTAAGTGACAAAAGTATTTCAATTAATTCATGCACATCCTTCACCCACCTTCCCCAGGTGCTAACATTTTATAGAACCAAATTACAATTCTCAACACGAAGAAATTAACATTGACATGATACTACTAACTGTCCCAACTGGGGACAGTTCTTTGGGCTTTGTCTTTCATGCTCTTTGTTAACTACATTGCTCCCTGGATTTTTTTCCAAACATTTTCTAACAAGTGATAAATATGTAGAAGAAATTCAGGGACTTGCAGTTCCACTGAAAGCAACTCCCTCTGAGAGTCAGTGGTGAGGCTGGGTGTGGTGGCTCATGACTATAATGCCAGGACTTTGGAAGGCTGAGGCGGGTGGATCACCCGAGGTTCGGAGTTTGAGACCAGCCTGGCCAACATGGTGAAACCCCACTTCTACTAAAAATACACAGCTTAGCAGGACATGGTGGCGCATGCCTGTAATCCCAGCTACTCAGAAGGATGAGGCAGGAGAATCGCTTGAACCCGGGGTGGGGGGCGGAGGTTGCAGTGAGCCAAAATCAAGCCACTGCACTCCAGCCTGGGCAACAGAGTGAGATTCCGTCTCAAAAACAGCGACAATAACAACAACAAATGAGAGTAAATGGTGAGAATACCAAAGGCCAAGGAGGGTTTTTACTAGTGAGAAACTGTCAGAGAACAGCACAGAACAGAACTCCTGTGGCAGCCGGTTTCACGAGAATTTATTCCCTGAACCTACAGAAAAGGTAGATTTAAATTGCAACAGCTGGGAGGGGAAGAAGACGGAAACATTCAGTTTGGTTTGTTTGCTTATTCTAAATTTCTCGAAGGCCTCCTTGGGGGTTGTTTTACATTCAACAGGAAAGTAAAAGCAGAGATCAAAGGAAAAGCAAGCCAGAACAGAATAAAGGAAGTAAGGCTTTTCCCCTTATCCTTTGTTGTGTTCTTTTATTTGCCCTCTATAATTTCTCAATGATGATTGGTAAGGAGACAGAAAAAATATTTAGTGAAAAGGCACTCAGTGAATTGTTACAGCATTTCTTTTCAGAGCATATATTTAATTATGTTATGTATAAATATGGGCAGAATTCATATCCAAAATGAATTTGCTTGGAGCGAAATGACTCCCTGAAGTCGATTTGTTTTCATATAATTATGATGTATTATTAGAAAAATGACATATGGAAATATATTTAATTGATTGCTGATTATCTTAGCTAATGGAGGGAAACAATGGTGTGGTTAATCCGAAATAAAGTCATTTAGATTTGATTTTGGAAAAAAAAATTGCTTTACATTTAGCAACGAATTGGGTATTTTTAACATTCTAAGATCTTTTAAAACTTCAAATAAAGCAATGAAAACATACTGAGTAAAAATATATTCAGCTCATAGCCTGGCCCTGCTCATATTAAACTGGTAATAAGTACATGGTAATTAATCGCCAGGGAGTTTCACAGCTTCCTTATCTGTCTTCTAGCAACTGTGCCAGACAGTCATTTTTTCTCATTCAGAAAACACTCTTCTTACCTGTGCTAATGGGCACAGACTATCTCAGCCTCTGCTAATCGACATGTGACTAAGACTAGCTCAATCAGAGCTGGGTAGTCCTCTGGCTACAGTTACAGATTTCATGAGTTCATGTAAGTTTCTTTCTTTCTTTTTTTTTTTTTGAGACAGAGTTTTGCTCTTGTTGCCCAGGCTGGAGTACAATGGCACGATCTTAGCTCACTGCAACCTCCGCCTCCCGTGTTCAAGCGATCCTTCTGTCTCAGCCTCCCGAGTAGCTGAGATCACAGGAGTGCATCACCATGCCCAGCTAATTTTTTTGTGCTATTAGTAGATACAAGGTTTCACCATGTTGGCCAGTCTAGACTCGAACTCTTGACCTCAGGTGATCCACCTGCCTGGTCCTCCCAAAGTGCTGGGATTATAGGCGGGAGCTACCACGCCCAGCCGAGTTCCTGTAGCTTTCTGCATGTACTTATGTACAGCATTCAGTATTTTCCCTGGCAGCGGGTTCATGGAGGAGTAAATGGTAACAGCGGTGAGTCCTCAGCTATCATTTTATAAAACATGGCCCTACCTTTCTGGCCCTAGTTCATCTATCTAGAGTAGATTCCCATCAAATCAGGCCAGTCAGAGCTCTTTCCCCCATGAATTAGAGATCAAAGCTAAGAGATTCCAGTATCACTTTTGACATCGCTTTGACAGGAACTGCACATTAGGAAGCTTCCACATTACTATGTGAGAACAGAAAGTTGTTCGAGAGAGAGAGAAAAAGCGAAGAAAGAAGCAGTCAGGCAGAGAGAAACAGAGATGAAAACTGAAGAGAGAAGCACTGATTCTGATCCTTTACAGGCCAGCCTACATTCTTGATCCTTGATTCTCTAAGGGCACAAATTTGAATTTTCATATTAATTTTTTTGAAGCTAGCTCCAGTTGGATTCTCGTTGTCAATCAAGAGTCTTTACTAATTCTGCATTCCCCAGAGATAGTAGCAGGGAAGGCAGATGAATGTATTAATCCAGGGGTAGGAATTTCTAGGGCGGATAGAGTAGAAAGAGAGGAGGGGAAGGCAATTGAGGGTACTGGTGAAACACAGTTGAAGTGGCTAGAAATGAAGGTCAAGTTGGATTGAGAAGAAAGAAAATCAGCCAGGAATGGTGACTCACTCATGCCTGTAATCCCAGCACTTGGGAGACTGAGGCTCAAGAGATTTACTTCCACCCAGGAGTCAAAGATAAGCCTGGAAACTCAGGGAGACCCTGACTCTACAAAAAAAAATTTAAAAATAAATAAATTAGCCGAGTGTGGTGGCACACACCTAAAGTCCCAGCTTCTAGGGAGGCTGAGGCAGGAGAAGCGCTTAAGCCTGAGAGATCAAGGTTAGAGTGAGCCGTGACTGCACCACTGCACTCCAGCTTGGGTGACATAGAGCAAGACCTCATCTCAAAAAAACAAAAAAGAAAAAAGAAAGAAAAGAGAAAAGAAAAAGAAAAGAAAGAGAACCCCAAATGGGATAAACCGAACTAGAAGAAGGGACAGGGCTGAGGCTGGAGGAGAAGGTTAGACCAATCTGCTGCCTTGTGAGTCAAGAATGAGGGGAAGGTTAGGAGGATGCGTTCTAAGAGTGAGATGTCCAAAGTAGAGGAGGCCTGAATTGTAACAAGCTCCAGGATGTGGCTGGGAGAGTGGCCTGTTGAAAGAAAGTAATAATTGGAATAGAGGTTAAGGAACTCTCCAGCCTAAGAAATGGAATGCATGATTACCTAGGAAAGTGGTAGAAGTTCGGCAGAGAAGAATGTGACCCAAATGTCAAAGCCTCAGTGAATATGTGTTTGTTAGAAATATAGGCTATTGGCACTATCAAAATTATATTGGAGGCCGGGCACGGTGGCTCACGCCTGTAATCCCAGCACTTTGGGAGGCCGAGGCGGGTGGATCGTGAGGTCAAGAGATCGAGACCATCCTGGTCAACATGGTGAAACCCCGTCTCTACTAAAAATACAAAAATTAGCCGGGCATGGTGGCACGTGCCTGTAGTCCCAGCTACTCGGGAGGCTGAGGCAGGAGAATTGCTTGAACCCAGGAGGCGGAGGTTGCGGTGAGCCGAGATCTCGCCATTGCACTCCAGCCTGGGTAACAAGAGCGAAACTCCGTCTCAAAAAAAAAAAAAAAAAAAATTATATTGGAGATTTTAATTCTTCAGCGTCAACAATGAGAACCTGAGCGGATAAAGTATTGTGTAAAAGGTCCTAATGTGTTCAAATATAGACTTAATTCCTACTTAGAATACATGAAATGAGGTAGATTTATATTATATTCATAATGCATACAAAATGTGTTCTGTAAAGTAGCACAGCCATTATGGAATACAGAATGGAGGTTCTTCAGAAAAGTAAATACAGAACTACCATGTGATCCACTGCTGGGTATATATCCAAAAGAAAGGAAATCAGTATCTCAAAGAGACATGTATTCGCACTTCTGTGTTTCTTGCAGCACTCTTCCCAATATCCAAGGCGTGAAAGCAATTTAAGTGCCGATCAGAGGATGGATAAAGAAGATGCGGTACATATATAAAATGGAATATTATTTAGCCATTAAAAAGAATGAAATCCTGTTATTTGCAGCAACATAGATGGAGCTCTGATAGTCATCACGGTCAGTGAAATAAGCTAGGCACAGAAACACAAATGTTCTCACTCACATATGAGAGCTAAAAAAGTGGAGGTTGAGAGTAGAATGGTAGTTACCAGAGGCTGGGAAGGGAAGGGGGTTGCAGGGGATGACGGGAAGCCGGTTAATGGGTAGTACAAAAATACAATAAGGACTGGGCACAGCGGCTCAAGCCTGTAATCCCAGCACTTCGGGAGGCTGAGGCGGATGGACCACTTGAGGTCAGGAGTTCGAGACCAGCCTAGCTATCATGTTGAAACCTGTCTCTAACATAAATACAAAAATTAGCCAGCCAGTTGGTAGTGGCACACACCTGTAATCCCAGCTACTTGGGAGGCTGAGGCAGGAGAATCACTTGCAATGAGAGCCTGGGAGGCAGAGGCTTCGGTGAACTGAGATTGTGCCACTGCACTCCAATCTGGGTGAGAGAGTGAGACCCTGTCTAAAAAAAAATACCGTTAGAAAGGAATAAGTCCTGTCATTCAGCAGTACAGCTGGGAAATTATAGTTAAAAATAGAAACCTCATCTTTACTAAAAATACAAAAATTAGCTGGACATGGTGGCGCGTGCCTGTAATCCCAGCTACTCAGGAGGCTGAGGCAGGAGAACTGCTTGAACCTGGGAGGCCGAGGTTGCAGTGAGCCAAGATCGTGCCGCTGCACTCCAGTCTGGGCGACAGAGTGAGACTCCATCTCAAAATAATAATAATAATAATAATAATTCATTGAATATTTCAAAATAGCTAGAAGAAAAGAATAGGCAGCCAAGGAGGAGGCGGAGTGTGAGGAAGCAAGGGAAAGCATTCCAGGCAGAGGGAACTGCAAATTCAAAGGCTCTGTGGTGGGGAAAAGCCAGTGAGACCAGAAGATATGAAGGAAGTAAGAGTGGAATGAGATGAGGTTTAGAAGTAGCAGAGATCTGCTGCACTGGGTCTGCCATACCCTTAACCAGCAAGAGATATTTATTGCCCTCGAGAAGCTTGTCAGGAATTATAATGTTAGTAGTCCTGATGCTCAACAATGACTAAAGCTTGGTTGACAGATATAATATTAATAGAGGATTGCCTTAGGGGTACGGAGTACATGCTTGTCTCTAAAAATCTACCTGTGAGTTAAGTCAGATGAGCTGAGAACTGGACCACAATGTTGACAGGTGCTGTGACTCAATGCCACACAGCCAGACAAACGGATATGTGGCAGCCGGTGTCCAAGAGGACCCCATGGTCCTTACCTTTGTATTTATATATTCCCATCCCACACTGAATATGGCAGACTTGTATTACCAATAGGATACTAACGAAATGACACTGTGCTTTCTGAGGCTGCCTCATAAAAGACGTTATAGTGTTATATGCCATTTTCTCTCTTGAATCATTTGCTCTGGGGAAGTCAGTGGCCATGTCATGAGGACACTCGTTCAGGTAGTCCTATGAAGAAATCCACATGGGGAGGAGCTGAGCTTCCTGCCCACAACCAGCACAACTTGCCAACTACCAGAATGAGCCAGCTTGAAATAAATCCTCCATCCCCAGACAAGCCTTCAAATAACCACGACCTTGGCTGCCACCCTGACTGCCACCTCATGAAATAAGCCAGAAGCACCCCGGGTAAGCCACTCCTGATTTCCTGACTACAAAAGCTGTATGAGAAAATAAATGTTTTGCTGCTTTTTTTTTTTTTTTTTTTGGTGAGACAGAGTCTTGCTCTGTCACCCAGGCTGGAATGTAATGGTACCATCTTAGCTCACTGCAACCTCCACCTCCCAGGTTCACACAATTCTCCTGCCTCAGCCTCCCTAGTAGCTGGAATTACAGGCACGCATCAACACACCAGGCTAATTTTTTTGTATTTTTAGTAGAGATGGGGTTTCACTATGTTGGTCAGATTGGTCTCAAACTCCTGACCTCGTGATCCACCCACCTTCGCCTCCCAAAGTGCTGGGATTACAGGCGTGAGCTACCGTGCCCAGCCGAGAAAATAAATGTTTATTTCTGTTTTAAGACAGTAAGTTTTAAGGTATTTTGTCATGCAGTAGATTAAAGCAGACATTATAAGAATCCTAATAATTTGCTATAATAACAAACAATAACACTTCATTAAGGGTGGTGTCTGTGACTTTGGGCAAGTTATTTGACGTTGGTATACTTCAGTTTTCTCATCTGTCAAAAGAGACAAATAAGGTCTGATGAGGTGGCTTATGTCTATAATCCCAGCGCTTTGGGAGGCCAAGGTGAGTGGATCGCTTGAGCCCAGCCTCAGCAACATGACAAAACTCCATCTCTACTAAAAATACAAAAAACTAGCCTGGTATGCTGACAGGTGCCTGTAGTCCCAGCTACTCAGGAGGCTGGGGTGGGAGCATCCCCTGAGCTTGGGAAGTCGAAGGTGCAGTGAGCTGTGATGGAGCCATTGCATTCCAGCCTGGGTGTCAAAAGTGAGGCTCTGTCTCATAAAAGATTCATGTCTCCGAATGTTTATAATATTAAATTATATAATATATATAGATATTGTAAAGAATAAAATAGAATCCTAGATAGCATATAATAGAAGTTCAATAAATGTTATCCATTATTATTTGCTGTTCCTGTTTTTTTTTTAATCTCTGATTTCCTGGTGGCCACAAATGGGCTGACACACCAGAATACATTCGTTGGGATCTTCTGGTTGCAAGCAGAAGTAAACTCAAGCTCAATTAAGCAATGAAGGATTTATTGTGATGAGAATTCCAGAGCCAGAGTGCAGCTGCTCCAGGAAGCCCAATAACCCATTGCTCCCTCTTCTCTCATCTGTTTCTCTCAACTCCTGAGCTGCCTTCTTCTCTAACTGCCAGGCCTTTCTCTGCTACTCAATTCACTTGAAGATGTCGTCCTTCTGATGGTTACCTCTCCTTCATTCAAGACAGACACGAATATCGCTTCACCCCAATTCCAGTCTCTGGGGAGGATACTGGGTTTAGTCAGTTGAGTCTAGGAAGGGAGGGTCATATAAGAAGAAGGGCTCTCCTGTAACCCTGTAGAGTATTTTTTTGGTTTTTAGTGTTTTTTGGGGGGACAGGATCTTGCTCTGTCACCCAGGCTTGAGTATATAGGTGTCTTCATAGCTCACTGCATCCTCTAACTCCTGGGCATAAGGGCTCCTCCTGCCTCCACCTCCCAAGTTGCTAGGACTACCCCCACCACACCACCACAGCAGGCTAATTAAAAAACAATTTTTAGAGATAGGGTCTTGCTACGTTGCCCAGGTCATTGCTGTCAAACTCCTGGCCTCAAGTAATCCTCCAGCCTCTTGGCCTCCCAAAGCACTAGGATTACATGCGTGAGTCACTGTGCCCTGGCCTCACTCTGTGGTTCGATAGCAGAAGAAGAATAGACACTGAAAAGGTTTCTGCTACACAGATGCTGTATTAGTCAGGGCTCTCCAGACAACAGAACCCATAGTGTGTGTGTGTGTGTGTGTGTGTGTGTGTGTGTGTGTGTGAGAGAGAGAGAGAGAGAGAGAGAGGGAGAGAGGGAGAGAGGGAGAGAGAGAGATTGAGATTATGGAGCTGGCAAGTGCAAATATTTCAGGTGGGCTGGCAGACTGGAGGCCCAGTGGAGAGCTGATACTGCAGTTCAAGTCCAAGGGCTGTCTCCTGGCAGAATTCCCTCCTGTTCCAAGGTCAGCCTTTCGTTCTACTCAGGCCTTCATCTGATTGTGTGAGACCCACTCACATCAGGGAGGGAAGTCTGCTTTGCTCAAAATCCACTGACTTAAATGTTAATCTCAACGAAGAACACCCTCATTGAAACATCCAGATACTCAAACATTTGTGGCATCGAACTTCTTTTGTTGCCTGCTACATTTAAACAGTGTTGCTCTGTGAAGGACCTCAGATGAATTGTGATCTCAGAATCTCAGAACCAGGAATAGTTAAGCCTTCTTCTGAGCCTGGGTTTGTTTTATCCCATGAACTTTGAATCATGTAATATATCCTATTTCTCTCTTCTTTTTGGATCTAGAGAGGCTGGACTTTAATTAGCGTTTCTTTTCTAGGAAATGTGCAGTACCTTACAGATGCATTTTGTACACTAACCTCGTTTCTGTGTACATGTTGCCTTCAAAGCTATTCTCATTTTTCATTTCTTAATTGCCTCACTAATTTGTTTTAAGTTTATTTAACAGGACTTTATGGGAAGAGTATGAGTTAATAAAGAAAGCACTTGTCAAAATTCTTGATCTCCTTTTCATAGAGCCAAGACCAATGTCTTTCATTTTTAATGATTCTAAAATGAGCAGTTTGTAGTCTTTCAGAAGTCCTCATATGACACGATTCCCGCATCCCTTCCATTTCAGCCATCCTGTTTACAGGTTTAAAAGAAACCCAGCATGTATCATCAATCTCTTACCATTCGAAGCATAATGAAAGTCAAGTGCTCACTGCTGCAAAACATTGAGCTGTTAAACACCTCCAGACATTTTTTTCTACCAGCTTAAATTGCTCTTCTTTTACCATCTTAAAACATATGCTCTTTTCCTCAGGTCTTCAAAAATGTTGACTTCTAAAAGTCAGCCTTTGTTCTGGGGTGGTAGAGCTGAAAAGCAAGGCCAAAATAAGAGAAGAGCTGAGAGCAAAAACAGAACCAAGAGAAGGGGGTCTTTGAGATGACGCCTGAATCTGTTCAATAAAAATGGCTGGCATAGCTGGGCGCGGTGGCTCATGCCTGTAATCCCAGCACTTTGGGAGGCCGAGGCGGGTGGATTACCTGAGGTCAGGAGTTTGAGACCAGCCTGGCCAACATGGTGGAACCCTGTCTCTACTAAAAATGCAAAAATTAGCCAGGCGTGGTGGTGCATGCCTGTAATCCTAACTACTTGGGAGGCTGAGACGAGAATCAGTTGAACCTGGGAGTGGAGGTTGCAGTGAGCCAAGATTGCACCGCTGCACTCCAGCCTGGGAGACAAGAGTGAAACTCTGTCTTAAAATAGTAATAATAATAGCTCAATATAATTAAGCGTAGGAGATTACATTGTAACCAGTATAGTTTTGGTAACTGCAGCAATAGGGTATTCACTATGAGTTGAGGCTTTTTGTGTTGTCCATGTGGTGTTCCCGAAGTAGTCCTTGAGTGCAGCAGCTTTACAAAGTACATGTCAAAAAGGAAGAGGCCAGAGCACCATCTCCACTTTTATCTCTGTTATCAGGTTACTCCCTTGCCCTTGTTAAAAAAAAAAAAAAAAAAAAATAGTATTCCTGGCTAGGCTCACGCCTATAATCCCAGCACTTTGGGAGGCTGAGGCGGGTGGATCACTTGAAGTCAAGAGTTTGAGACCAACCTGGCCAACATGGCGAAACCCTGTCTCTACTAAAAGTACAAAAACTAGTCAGTTGTGGTGGCTCACCGCTAGAGCCCCAGCTACTCGGGAAGCTGAGGCAGGAGGATCGCTTGAACCTGGGAAGCAGAGGCTGCAGCAAGCCCAGATCACGCCACTGCACTACAGCCTGGATGGCAGAGCAAGACTGTCTTAAAAAATATATCTAGTAGTACTAAACAGAAGTTTTCATATACGATATAGAATTTCATTAAAAGGTTAGCACTGTATATTTCAGATATAACAAACAGTCACCTGAAGAAATATGAGAAGAAAAAAATTGGTAATTTCTCCATGAAATGAATAATTTTTTTTTTTTTTTTTGAGACGGAGTTTCGCTCTTGTTACCCAGGCTGGAGGGCAATGGCGCGATCTCGGCTCACCGCAACCTCCGCCTCCTGGGTTCAAGCAATTCTCCTGCCTCAGCCTCCCGAGTAGCTGGGACTACAGGCACGTGCCACCATGCCCAGCTAATGTTTGTATTGTTAGTAGAGATGGTGTTTTACCATGTTGACCAGGATGGTCTCGATCTCTTGACCTTGTGATCCACCCGCCTCGGCCTCCCAAAGTGCTGGGATTACAGGCGTGAGCCACTGCGCCCAGCCAAAATGAATACTTTTATAATTATTCTTGAAGGAGCTAAATAATTAAAAAATGAAAAATGTATGTGGATTATGTGACTTCTTCCCCCAAAGTACAAAAAATGAGGAAAACTAGCAGAAGGTCTCAAGAAGATCCTAAGCTGAGTTGAGTGGCTATTTTGAGAAAATAGTTGATAGGAATATTATTTTATTGTCAACTACATGCTGTGAAAGCCAGAGCTGAAATAATAAGGTCTAAGATGTCAAATACTAACACAGGGTGGCAAGGGGCCATTTAGGCTTACAGGGGAGCAGGGAAGGTCAAGGTATTGGTGCTGGGTAGGTGTGTCCAAATGAACCTGAGAGAGTAACAAAGCGAGGGAAAGCAGAAAAGATATAACATACATAGTGAAATTTCAAGGTGAGACAGAGGCAAGAAGAAGAATGGTTCAGGAAGGCCTTTCTAACCCCAGGTTTTTTCTCTACTATTTTCATGAAGTTATCAAGAAAGGGGCAGGGCCATAGCATAGCACAGACTCACTAGCCTTTCTTGCTTCTCAACTCCTCCTGCAATTACTACCAGCCTTCCCTGTTGGTGTCTATCTGTGAGTCAGTCATGCCTGGGGCTTTTGAAGAGAAGGTAACTGAAAACAGCCGGACAAGGGGCCTGGAAGAAAAGCAGTTTTTATCAAGGGCAGTTCCTGACGCCATCTGCACATATCAGCCCTTCAAAGAAGAGCTAAGCAAAGCACTCAATAGTCCTGGTGCAATGAAACTCTAAATTTTTCTGTCTCCTTGCTTCTCTTCCAAGTTTTAATTTAATTATTGATTTTAAAAAGAAGAACTTAAAAGTTTTGCCATTCTCTTAATTTAACTCAATTCTCTATATTTATCTCCCTCTTTTTTCATTTTTGTTTTCTTTTTTTTTTGAGATGGAGTCTCACTCTGTTGCCCAGGCTAGAGTGCAATGGCGTGATCTCAGCTCACTGCAATCTTCGCCTCTCGGGTTCAAGCGATTCTCCTGCCTCAGCCTCCCAAGTAGCTGGGATTATAGGTGTGTGCCACCACACCAAGCTAAGTTTTGTAATTTTAGTGGAGACAAGGTCTCACTGTGTTGGTCAGGCTGGTCTTGAACTCCTGACCTCTAGTGATCCTCCAGGCTTGGCCTCCCAAAGTGCTGGGATTACAGATGTGAGCCACCATGCCCGGCTTATTTTTGTATTTTCAGTAGAGATGAGGTTCTGCCATTCTGGCCAGGCTGGTCTCAAACTCCTGACCTCCAGTTGTCCACCCACCTTGGCCTCCCAAAGTGCTGGGATTACAGGCATGAGCCACTACACCCGGCCCATTTTTATCTCTTTTTATCAGAACTGTTCACAGCAAGACAAAAAGATTAACTCAGTCCACCATGTGTGTTCTTCTATAACTAATTTAGATCTCCACCATAATTAGATTAGCTGTACATTGGGCAGTGAAACATCACATTTGGCCCTCTAAGGCCAGTTGATTGTTAAAGAACTTGTCAATCAGCTACTTATATTCTTCTGAAATTTTGGGATCTAACCTTTAAAACATTATTTTTAATTTTGTAATAATTTTACATAAAAAAACTGTATATGTAAGAAATGTAAATTGTGATGCTTAACAATAACATGGGGCCAGGCGCGGTGGCTCACACCTGTAATCCCAGCACTTTGGGAGGCCAAGGCAGGCAGATCACAAGATCAAGAGATTGAGAGCATCCTGGCCACCACAGTAAAACCCTGTCTCTTCTAAAAATACAAAAAAATTAGCCGGGCGTGGTGGCACGCACCTGTGGTCCTAGCTACTCGGGAGGCTGAGGCAGAAGAATCGCTTGAACCCAGCAGGTGGAGATTGCAGTGAGCCGAGATGGCGCCACTGCACTCCAGCCTGGTGATGGAGCGAGACTCCATCTAAAAAAAAAAAAAAAACAAATAAAATGAATATCTGTGAATTCACTGCCTAACTGAAGAACAAGGCAACAATACTATTGTGTATTTCCACTTACCCATTTTTTTTTTTCATAGCTAATTCTTTTGGTAGTGTATCTCAAAAGTTATCAGCAAACTCAAGGTCACCTAGATTTTCTTCTATGTTATCTTCTAGAAGTTTTATAGATTTACATGTTATATTTAGGTCTGTGATCCATTTTGAGTTAATTTTTGTGAAAGGCTGTCAAGATTTATTTTGTTGCATGTGGATATCTAGTTATTCCGGCACCATTCAGTGAAAAAACTCTCCTTTCTCCATTGAATTCTGTTTGCTCCTGTATCAAAGATCAGTTGGCTATATATTTGTGGGTCTAGTCCACAGATGTATCTGTCTGTTCTTTCACTAGTGTCATACTGTTTCGATCACTGTAACATTAGAATAAGACTTCAAGCTGGGGAGTGTCAGTCCTCTAACTTTGTTCTTCTATTTCAATATTCATGTTGGCTATTCTGGGTCTTCTGTCTCTCTATATAAATTTTAGAAAGAGGATGTTGATATACAAAAAATAACTTGCTGGGATTTTGACTGGGATTGAGTTGAATCCATAGATCAACTTGGGAAAAACTGACATCTTCAAAATATTAAATCTTTCTATCCATGATCATGGACTATTTCTCCATTTATCCAGATCTTGAATTTCTTTCATGAAAAGTTTATAGTTTTACTCATGTAGAGCTTGTACATATTTTGTTAGATTTATACCTAAGTATTTCTCTTTTTTGATGGTAATGTAAATAATGTTGTGTTTTACATTTCAAATTCCAATTGTTCATTTCTGGTATATAGAAATACAATTGATGTTGTGTATTAACGTTGTATCCAGCAGCATTGCTATAATCACTTAAATTATAGGAGGAATTTTGTTGATGATTTGAAATTTTCTACATAGATAGTCATATCAATCTGCAAACACAGTTTTATTTCTTCCTTCCAAATCAATATACATTTTATTTACTTTCCTTTTCTTATTGCATTAGTTAGAACTTCCAGTATGCTGTTGAATAAAACAGGTGAGAAGGAATATCCTTGTCATGTTCCCACTTTTAGGAGGAAAGCATCTAGTGTCTCACCATTAAGTCTAATGTTAGCTATAGGGTTTCTGTAGGTGTTCTTTATTAAGTTGAGGAAGTTCCTTTCTATTTCTAGTTTGTGAAAATTTTCATCATGAATGAGTGTTAGATTGTATAAAATGTTATTTCTGCATCTATTCATCGGATTATACAGTTTTCCTTCTTTGGCCCGTTGATATGATGAATTACATTAACTGGTTTTTGAGTGTTGAACCAGCCTTGCATAACTGGACTAAATTCCATTCAGTCATGGTGTATATTCTTTTTATAGATTGTTGCATTTTGTTAGCTAATATTTTGTTGAGGATCTATAGTCACAAAAAATATTTGTCTGTAGTTTTCCATTCTTGTAGTTTCTTTGTCTGATTTTGATGTTAGGATAATGCTGGCTTCATAGAATAAGTTGCAAAGTTTTCACTCTGCTTCATTTTCTGGCAAACATTATAGGTAATTGGTATAATTTCTCCCTTAAATGTTTGGCAGAATTTTATAGTCAATTCATTTGTGTCAATCCAATGTGCTTTCAGTTGTGGGTGATTACTGACAAATGATTCAACATCTTTAATACATACAGGTTTATGCACATCATCTGTTTCTCTTGTATAAGTTTTGGTTGATTGTGTCATCAAGAAACTGGTGCGTTTCATCTAAGTTACCAAATTTGTGGCCACTGAGTTGTCAATAATATGCCTTTATTATGTTTTTAATGTCCATGAGATCTGTAGTGATGGCCTTTCTTTCATTTCTATTAGCAATTTTTCTTTTCTCCCCCTTTTTTAGTTAACCTGGCTAAGACTTTATTAGTTTTATTGGTGTTTTCAATAAACCAGCTTTGGGTTTTACTGATTTTCTCTATTGAGTTCCTGTTTCCAATGTCATTGATTTCTGTTCTAATTTTCATTAGTGCTTTTCTTCTGCTTACTTTGGATTTAATTTGCTGTTTTTCTAGTTTCCTAAGGTGGAAGCTTAGATGATTGCTTTTTTTTTTTTTTTTTTTTTGCCTATTTTTTGAAATGGAGTCTCACTCTGTCACCCAGGCTGGAGTGCAGTGGTGTGATCTCGGCTCACTGCAACCTCCACCTCCCGGGTTCAAGTGATTCTCCTGCCTCAACCTCCTGAGTAGCTGGGATTACAGGCGTGTGCCACCATGCCCAGAAAATTTTTGTATTTTTAGTAGAGACGGGGTTTCTCCATGTTGGTCAGGCTGGTCTTGAACTCCTGACCTCGTGATCCACCCGCCTCAGCCTACCAAAGTGCTAGGGATTACAGGCATGATGATTGATTTTTAGATCTTTTTTCTTCTCTAATATATGCATACAATGCTCTAAGCAGGGCTTCCACTGCATCTCATAAATGTCAGAAAGTTGTATTTTCATTTTCATTTAGTTTAAAATATTTTTAAATTTCTCTTGAGACTTCTCTGATCTGTGTATTATTTGAAAGTCTGTTTTGGGAATTTTCCAGGTATCTTTCTGTCATTGATTTCTAGTTTATTTCTATTGTGGTCTAAGAACATACTTTGTATGACTTGTATTCTTTCACATTTGTTAAGGTGTGTTTTGTGATACAGAAAGTGATTTGTCTTGGTGAATGTTCCATGTTAGTTTGAGAAGAATGTGTATTCTGCTGTTGTATGAAGTATTCTGTAGATGTCAATTAGACTTAGTTGATTGATTCAGTCCAACTATGTCCTTGCTGACTTTCTGCTTAATAGGCCTGTTAATAGTTTTTTGAGACAGAGTCTCACTCTGTCACCCAGGCTGGAGTGCAGTGGCATAATCTTGGCTCACTGCAACCTCTGCCTCCTGGGTTCAAGCAATTCTCCTGCCTCAGCCTCTCGAGTAGCTAAGATCACAGCACGCACCACCACACCAGGCTAATTTTTTGTATTTTTAGTAGAGATAAGATTTTACCATGTTGACCAGGCTGGTCTCAAACTACTGACTTCAAGTGATCTACCTGCCTCGGCCTCTCAAAGTGCTAGGATTATAGGCGTGAGCTACCTTACCTGGCCTGGGTCTGTTAATTACTAATTGAGGGGTGTTAAAGTCTTTCAATTGTAATAGTGGATTTGTCTGTTTCTCCTTATAATTGTATAAATTTTTGCCTCATGTATTTTGACAACACCAGGTTTTTAGGTGCATACACATTAAGGATTGTTATGTCTTCTTGGAAAATTGACCCCTTTATCATGATGTAATGCCCCTCCTTATCTCTGATAATTTAACTTACTCTGTAGTTGCTTTGTCTGAAATTAACATAGTTCCTCCAGCTTTCTTTTGATTAGTGTTCTCATAGTATAGCTTTCTCCATCCCCTTACTTTTAAAAAAATTTTATTGTGGTGCACCTGTAGTCCCAGCTACTCTGGAGGCTGAGGCAGGAGAATTGCTTGAACCCGGGAGGCAGAGGTTGCAGTGAGCCAAGATCGCACCAATGCACTCCAGCCTGGCACCTGGCGACAAAGTTAGACTTTGTCTCAAAAAAAAATTTTTTATTGTGGTAAGAACACTTAACATGGGTCTACCCTCTTAACAGATTCATAAGTGTACAACACCATATTGTAAACTATAGGCACAGTGTGGAATAGCAGAACTTAATAATCTGGAATAACTGAAACTTTAGACCTGTTGACTAGCTACTTCGCATCTCTCCCTTCCCTACCTCCTGGAAACCACTACTCTACTCTCTATCCCCATGTGTTTCGTTGTTTTAGACACTCATGTAAATAGAGTTATGCAGTCTTTGTGTAACTGGCTTATTTCGTTTAGAATTACGTCCCCAAAGTTCATCCATGTTGTCACATATGGCAGGATTCTAAACAATGCTTTTTTAAGGGCAGTCAAATGAAGCACTGAGAGTGGGAGAAGGAACAAAGAAATCTGTGACTGGCTGTGACCAATTAGTTGGAAACATCATCACTGCACTTGGACCAGCTTAGATTTCTTTTTTTTTAAGGCTGAATAATATTTCATTGTATGCACGCCTATAATCCCAGCACTTTAGGAGGCCGAGGCAGGAGGATCGGTTGAGGACAGGAGTTAGAGACCAGCCTGGCCAACGTGGTGAAACCCCGTCTCTACTAAAAATACAAAAATTAGCCAGGCGTGGTGGTTCGCGCTTGTAGTCCCGGCTACTCGGGTGGCTGAGGCAGAAGAATCACTTCAACCCAGGAAGCAGAGGTTGCAGTGAGCCGAGATGGCACCATAGCACTTCAGCCTGGGCTACGAAGTGAGACTCTGTCTAAAAAAAAAAAAAAAAAAAATTCATTGCATGTATATTTACCATATTTTCTTTATCCATTCATTAATTGATAGAAATTTAGGTTGCTTCCTCATCTTGGCTATTGTAAATAGTGCTGCAATGAACACAGGAATGAAGATATCTGTCTGTCCCTAGAAACCATTCTGCTCTCTTGGGTCCCTGTGTCTGTAGGGGAGGAACAACCTTCAAGATCTCTGAAACGCCTTCAAGGTGTTTCTCTCATTCTCTTGTTGATCTCCTTTCTGTACTAACTTCCTTGGCAAAAGGTCACTTGGCCACACTCTTGGTTTTCTGTCCCAAACATGTTTTTTTACTCTTTACCTGGCCAGGCTGACAGTTTTCCAAGTCTTTTTGCCTTACTTACATTTTGATAGTAAATTCTGCCTTTAAGTCATGTTTTCCTTCTCACCGCTTCATGTAAGCAGTTAAAAGTGGCCAAGTAGTCTCTACTCATTACCTAAAATGAGCAATTCCTGAAATTGCTGAATACCTGAAACTAGGCAATTCATAAAGAATAAAGAAAAGGAATTTATTTCTTACTGTTCTGGAGGCTGGGATGTCCGAGGTCAAGGAGCTGCATCTTGTCAGGGCTTTCTTGCTGGTGGAGACTCTCTGAAGAGTTCCCAGGTGGCACAGGGCATCACATGGAAAGGTTGCTGAGCACACTAGCTCAGGTCTGTCTTCCTCTTCTTAAAACACCACCAGTCCCGCTCCCATGGTAATCTATTAATCCATAAACCCATTAATCCATTAAGCCATGAACAGATTCATCCATTCATGAGGGCAGAACCCTCAAGATCCAATCACCTCTTAAAGTCCCCGTATCTCAATGCTGCCACATTAGTGATTACATTTCAACATGAGTTTTGGATAGGGGTAACTATTCAAACCATCACAGACTGGAAACTGTTTACCACCTGTTTTGTACATACAACTCATGATTTTAAAATATTTTTCAGGATGGGCGCGGTGGCTTATGCCTGTAATCCCAGCACTTTGGGAGGCCGAGGCATGTGATTCACCCGAGGACAGGAGTTCGAGACCAGCCTAGCCAACATGGTGAAACCCTATCTCTACTAAAAATACAAAAAATTAGCTGGGTGTAGTGGCTGGCATCTGTAATCTCAGCTACTTGGGAGGCTGAGGCAGGAGAATTGCTTGAACTCAGGAGGTGGAGGTTGCAGTGAGCCAAGATTGTGCCACTGCATTCCAGCCTGGGCAACAAGAGTGAAACTGTTTCAAAAACAAAACAAAACAAAACAAAATTAAAAAAAAAAAGAATTTTTTTTAATGATTGAACAAAATCAAAAGAATATTACTTCATGACAAGTGAAAACCAAATGAAAATAAAATTTTGGCTTCCATAAATAAAGTTTCATTGAAACACAGTCTTGCCCATTTATTTACACATGGTGTATAACTGCTTTCATGCTATAGAGACAGAGCTGAGTAGTTTTGACAGATCTTATGGCCCAAAATGCCTAAAATATTTATTATCTGGTTTTTTACAGAAAAAAAAATCTAAGCCATGATCCATATCTCTTAACTTTTCATTTTATTTTCCATGTTATTTTCTCTCTATGCTACGTAATTTTGTCAGATTTATTTCCCAGTTTATTATATCTTTAGCTATATCTAATCTGTTAATTTATGCATCGATTGCTTTATTTTCCTTTTCTTTCAATAACTGGGTTTTGCTATTTTGTTTTGCTTTTGTTTGGGACGGGGTTTCACTCCGTTACCAGGGTTGGAGAGCAGTGGTGTGATATGGCTCACTGCAGCCTTGACCTCCGGGCTCAAGTGATTCTCTCACCTCAATCTTCTGAGTAGCTGAGACCACAAGCATGTGTCACTACGCCCAACTAATTTTTGTATGTTTTTGTAGTTGCAACATGTTGCCCAGGCTGGTCTCCAACTTCAGAGCACCAGCAATTTACCTGCCTCAGCTTCCCAAAGTGCCGAGATTATAAGCATGAGCCACTGCACCCTGCCTAATAGCTGTATTTACCAGCCTGGAAAACAGGGTGAGCTCATCTCTATAATAATAATAATAATAATAAATCAGTTGGGCATGGTGGTGTGCCAAGTTCCAGCCACTTGGGAGGCTGAGGCAGGAGGATCACTTGAGGCTGGGTGTTTGAGGCTGCAGTGAGCCGTGATCACGCCACTGCACTCCAGCCTGAGAGACAAAGTGAGAGCTTGCCTGAAAAGAAAAAAAAAGTTTGTATTTTCAATTTCTAGCAGATAAAAAATTCTCTTTCTAATCTATGTGGCAGGTTATGATCATCTCCTGTTGCTCATCCATTTTTGTGATATCATCTTTTATTTCTTTAAGCATTTTATATATATTCATTTCATATCTTATATCTGATAATTCTATTACTTGAGTTCTTTGAGGTCTAAATTTGATGTGTGCAGCCTCCACTATTAATGACAGTTTGTTTCCTTATGCATTTGGTGATCTTTGATTGTGAGCTCATAGTTGGTAGATCTTATCTCTGGTACCACATTAAGGATACCTTGTCTAGAGAGACTTTATGTTTGCTTTTGCTGAAAGCCCAGAACACGATTATAACCTGAGAGCACTAGAGCCTTCTTCCAATTTTTCAGGCCAAATTTGGGAGGCTTAGGATCAGTTCTTCCATCCTTCTTTGTTGGCCCAATGGTATTTCTCAATTCCGACAAAATATTGGCATGAAAATTGGCATCTGTCCTTAGGTGTGCCTATCTTTTTCATGTGTGTGCATCTCAACCTTTATTTTCAGTTCATATATATATATATAGTTGTTGTTCTTCTGGTCCTTTGGGAAAACAGAATAAAATTGTTTTTGGTTGAATCTGCGTGTTTTGTAACAGGGGACTTCTTGGTTATCCTCTTCTTTTTTTTTTTTCTTTATGTTTTTAATGGTCCATTCTGAATCCTGGCTATCTAATCTGCCATATTGATGGAAGCAAAAGTTCCATCCAGGCCAGGCGTGCTGGCTCACGAGCACTTTGGGAGGCCAAGGCGGGCGGATCACCTGAGGTCAGGAGTTCGAGACCAGCCTGGCCAACATGGAGAAACCTGTCTCTAAAAAAAAAAAGTCTTATCCAAGTCTTTTTTCTGTAATTTGTTCCCCACTTGATGGATTACCTCCTTCTCAGAACCAGGTGTGGGAATTGCTTCTACAGTTTCTACCTTCTCTGCCCTTTGTTATACTCCATGCTTACCCTGTTCTATAGCACTCACTCTACTCCCTGACAGGATACCCCAACTCTCAGTCAATGGTGAGGGCAATTCCTTTTTGAGTAAAGGAACACTCATTCTTTGGTTTCTTGCCAAGGGCAGAATTTAGCTTGTGGCTCTTTTTAAACATCTTGGGTCTCCTTCTGCTTCCTCCCATTTCTGAACACAGACACAGACACACACACACACACTCACACACACACTCTCTCTCTCCCTCTCTCTTCTCCTTCCTATTCATTTAAACACGATCTTTTCGTTGGCATGTTTAATTTTTTATTCACCGACATCACTATTTCAGCTCTCTCCTGTGGAACTGCAATACTCTTTTTTGCCCCTTGGGATTCAGAGTGTGGCTCAGAGCTAAATTCTTTTCCTCCTCCATTTGCAGCACTGGCCACATATGGTTCCATCGTTTTCAGATTGACTAGTTACTTCTGCAGCTGTTGCCATCAGTTTACAATTGGCTTTAGACGAAAAGATAGGCATATGAAAATACTTTGCAAATTGTAAAGCCTTCTACAATGCTAAGAGCTATTCAGGCATAAGATAAACACTATAATTTAGGCTTCAGCAGAGGCAAATGCCCCTGACTTTGATTATGCAGAAAAAAGTGTCTTAAAGGCTTCTGAAGCTGAAAAGTGGTCTATACGGAAAGAGAAGTCTAAGTGGTCTATACAGAAAGAGAAGTAGGAAATAGAGCATCCAGCTTAGAAGCTGTTGCCAATTTGACTCTTCCTCCATCTGAATAAGCAAATCCATTTTAATTCAATCCAAAAGACAAAAGAAACACTGAGAAGTCTTCCAAACTCATGCTTCTTAGGGATATCCATCTCTCCCATTTGCTATTGTTCCATAGGCTAAGAGTATAATGACCGCCATGCACCCATGAAACGTGGTTTGGAAGAGTAGAAGGAATTACAGCGCTGGTAGAGAATATAAACAGGGATCTCCCAGAAGTTCATGTTAATTCAAAAATAATTAATTAATCATGACAGCCAGCCTATGGTTCCAGGGATGAGACTGGGAATAGGCAGGTTTCTGATGTGCATATCTCAGTAGGGAACTAAGAGACCTTATAGACACAGCAGAAAAAACACTGGACTAAGAATCTGGAGACTGTTCTTGACAAAAGAAAAATTAGGCTGAGCGTGATGGCTCACACCTGTAATCCTAGCACTTTGGGAGGCCAAGGCAGGTGGATCACAAGGTCAGGAGTTTGGGACCAGTCTGACCAACAAGGTGAAACCCCATCTCTACTAAAAATACAAAAATTAGCTGGGCATGGTGGCATGCACCTGTAATCCCAGCTCCTCAGGAGGCTGAAGCAGAAGAATTGCTTGAACCGGGGAGGCGGAGGTTGCAGTGAGCCAAGATGGCACCATTGCATTCCAGCCTGGGTGACAGAGCAAGAGTTTGTCTCAAAAAAAAAGAAAGAAAAATTAATCACAGAGTTGTCCCTTGATGAAACCATCTCCTTTCTGGATGCGAGGTGGCCTTCTAACTCAGACACTATGATTCTTTCATCATTACCAGTTGACATGGTTTTGCCTGAGTTGAAAAGCTAAATCTTGGTTAATATTTTTGGTTTGTTGTTTTATCTCAATTCCTTTGGTTTTAATACCCATGTCTCTGTATTTGTGTGACATCAACCACGTAGTTGATGTAGGGAAGAGAAGATACAGCCTGTCCTTCACCAAGGCATTAACTCTATTCTGTGATACGAAATATGCCGAACCCCTAAAACACAACAGAAGCAAGCCTGGAGTTTTCAATGTTGCTTCTGAGGCAAGTCTCTGATTACCTGCAACTTTGTCCCTCCTCTTTTTTCCACAGCGCTTGCCAAACACTTCAGCATCAGGAACTCCAGAACTTTTTGATAGTGCTCTTCACGCACAGAAAGCATAATAGTCCCAGGCGCGGTGGCTCACGCCTGTAATCCCAACACTTTGGGAGGCTAAGGTTGGTGGATTACCTGAAGTCAGGATTACCAGACCAGCCGGGCCAACACGGGGAAACACCATCTCTACTAAAAATACAAAAACTAGCTGGGCATGGTGGCAGGTGCCTGTAATCCCAGCTACTCAGGAGGCTGAGGCAAGATAATTGCTTGAACCTGGGAGGTGGAGGTTGCAGTGAGCTGAGATTGAGACACTGCATTCCAGCCTGGGTGACAGAGCGAGACTCGGTCTCAGAAAACAAAAAAGCGTAATAGTAATGCCCGGTGTTTTAAACATTTTTAATACATTCTGTTTGTCTTTCTGTCTTTAAGTCCTAGATTTAGGGGCACAATGAGAAAGGCTTGTTGGTGTTTGTATTCTACGGAACACTGTAACTGCCTGCTGAGGCTCACTTCCTTAGCTTCTGATTGACTCCAGGCTGATTAAGTCTATGTAGTGACTGCAGGAAGTCTTCTTAACATCCCAGGGTATGACCTACAATTTAATTTTGTCATTTCCCTTCATATCATGGTTATAGTGTAGATCTAGATTGGGGCTCCCCAGTTCCTCGATCCTAGAAAGGGAATCCACTGGTTTCTTCTGAGTCACGCCTACTTGAGAGTCATCTCCAAGCACTCTTGCATTTAGATGCGCAAGCTTGGGCTGGGAATTGCTCCAAACCACCCTAGATCAGGACCTCTGTGGCTTTGTAGAGCTTTCCAGTGGCAAGGCTACATCTGCCTTCCATTTCCATTCCTGCCTCTAACCATCTGTCCTTCCAATTCTTCCAAAAATGGCTTCAGTCAGAAAAAATAGCTCATTTGAGGTCTGGCCTTCCGGTTTGCTTCCCCTAGCTAAAACTTGTTTCTCCCCTAATGCTAGACTGCAAACTTCCTCCTCCTGATGGGACCTAGGCCTTTTGAAATTTGGACTCCTGTGCCTAGAACAGCTCCTGGCATCCAGGAATCACTTTATATTCATTCAAAGAGTGACTGAACCTGTTTCCCTTAATGGCAACTGAATCACTGAATACAATTCACTATTCTGTGTTAGTCTGATATTCGATCTATCTGTCAATATTATTAGGACTGATACTGATTTCTTCTTCCCTCCTTTCCTCCCTCCTTCCATTCCTCCATCTCTCCACTCCCTTCCTCCCTTCCATGAGATCTCCCTACTGAAACTGATTTGTAAATTTTCCGCAGAGTGAAACCCATTTCTAAAACAGTACTTTGGGTAAATTCTAAACTATAAAATATTCATATATCCTAATCCTATATCAATTTTTAAAAATTTATTTATTTTTTTTTATGGAGACCTGCTCTATAGCCCAGGCTGGAGGGAAATGGCATGATCTTAGCTAACTGCAACCTCCGCCTCCCAGGTTCAAGCAATCCTCCTGCCTCAGCCTCCCAAGTCGCTGGCATTACAGGCAACTGTCACTATACCTGGTTATTTTTTTTGTATTTTTAGTAGCGATGGGGTTTCACCATGTTGGCCAGGCTGGTTTTTAACTCCTGACTTCAGGTGATCCATCCGCCTCAGCCTCCCACAGTGCTGGGATTACAGGCATGAGCTACATGCCCAGCCTATGTCAACTTTTTAAAGAATGCAGCACTACATGGTTGATGCAAATTCATCTTGTCTACATTTTTCAATTAGCAATAATCATGCCTCAGAAAAACCTCATTGGCTACAATACTGCCACTTTGTAAAGCTTGTCTACATTTTTTATTTTTGCTATTTATTTATTTGAGATGGAGTCTCACTCTGTCCCCCAGGCTGGATTGCAGTGGCATGATCTTGGCTCACTGCAACCTCCACTTCCCAGGTTCAAGCAATTCTCCTGCCTCAGCCTCCTGAGTAGCTGGGATTACAGGTGCACACCACCAGGCCTGGCTAATTTTTGCATTTTGAGTACAGACAGTGTTTCACCATGATGGCCAGGCTGGTTTCGAACTTCTGACCTCTAGTGATCCACCCACATTGGCCTCCCAAAGTGCTAGGATTACAGGTGCGAACCACTGCACCCGGCCTCGTCTACATTTTTAAATTGCTTTTGTAGATGGGCAGTTCTTGTTTTATTTGCTACTTTTTCCCCCCATCAGTAGTCTATCTGAAAGAAGGAATGTGTCTTTGTACTGTTTGGTTCAGCTTTTGTCACTAGCTTTTATCACTATAGGCTTGGCTACCTGCTGATCAGATATACAGATCCCTGGGTAGGACAGCAGCTATGTTGGGTGACAGAAATCAGGCTCCCAAACTTTGGGTAAACAGGACTCGACATGGAACTAAAGATGATGAAATGCAAAAATGTAAAAAACAAAGCAAAGCAAAATATATATAAGATGAGGAAGATGAGGACATCACATGGGAAAAAGCCTTTGAGCTAACACTGTGTGTGGCCTTTGGGTATTAAAAAAATGTTTTTGAAACCTCGGACTACTCATCTGCAAAATAATCTTTCATTCAAATATTTATGAAGTGCTTATTTAAGAGGCATTATTCCAGGAACTGGGGCACAGTAACAAACAATACAAAGTCCATCCCTCTTCTCACTGAGCTTACATTCTAGAAGGGGAGAAAGAGAATACATATATAATATGAGGTGGTGATGTCTGCGGTGGCTCACACCTGTAATCCCAGCACTTTGGGAGGCTGAGGCAGGCAGATCACCAGAGGTTGGGAGTTCAAGACCAGCCTGACCAAAATGGAGTAACCTTGTACAAAATTAGCTGGGTGTGGGTGGTGGTGTATACCTGTAATCCCAGTTACTCAGGAGGCTGAGGCAGGAGAACCGCTTGAACCCGGGAGACGAAGGTTGCAGTGAGCCAAAATCTCGCCGTTGCACTCCAGCCTGGGCAACAAGCAAACATCTCAAGAACAAGCAAGCAAACAAAAAACCAAAATAGAATACTCACATAAAGCACTTAAAATAGTACCTGGCATTCCAATAGCCTAAAAGTAGAAACAGCCCAAATGTTCATCCGCTGATGACTGACTAAACATGGTGTGTCCATACAACGGAATATTATTCAGGCATAAGAAGGAATGAAGTAGCGATACATGCTATAACCCGGATGAACCCTGAATGTTTTGCTAAGTGAAAGAAGTTAAACGCAAAAGGCCTCAAGTTGCATGATTCCATTTATAGGAAACATCCAGAACAGGTGAATCCACAGGAACAAAAAAAGCAGACAGCAGGGACTGCAAGGTGTCAGGGAGAGGAAGTAACTGCTTTATGGACAGGCGCAAGGTTTTCTTTCGGAGTGACGGAAATGTCTTCTGGAGCCAGACAGAAGTGATGGTTATACAACACTGTGGATGTTATCGAATGTTACTGATGGTAAACTTTGTTACGAGAATTATACCACATAAGAATATACATATTTTTATAGCAAAACGAACAAAACTACCTCTCAAACAGGAAATCACCTAAGTAAATTATTAAATACATTTTTAGGCTGGGCACGGTGGCTCATGCCTGTAATCCTAGCACTTCTTGAAGGCTGAAGAGGGTGGATCACTTGAGGTCAGGAGTTCACGACCAACCTGGCCAAGATGGTGAAACCCCATCTCTACTAAAAATACAAAAATTAGCCAGAAATGGTGGTGGGCACCTGTAATCCCAGCTACTTGGGAGGCTGAGGCATGAGAATGCCTGAACCTGGGAGGCAGAGTTTGCAATGAGCCAAGATTACTCCATTCCACCCTAGCCTGGGCAGCAGAGCAAGACTATACCTCAAAAAAAAAAAAAAAATTTTTTTTAAATAAAAAAATATGGAATGCTATGCAGCCTATGAACATGACCCATAAGTACTAACATGGACAAATGTCTGATATACTTAGTGATAAAAAAGATTCATATCAACATATATGGTATGACTTACGTTAAATCATGTTAAAACACACACGCTCACCTGTAATCCCACTGCTTTTGGATGCTGAGATGGGAGGATTGCTTGAGGACAGGAGTTTGAGGCCAGCCTGGGCAACATTACAAAACTCCATCTCCACAAAAATAGAAAAATTAGCCAGGGTTGGTGGTGCACACCTGTTAGTCCCACCTACTCAGGAGGAGGCTGAGACGGGAGGATTGCTGGAGCCCAGGAGTGTGAGGCTGCAGTGAGTGATGGTAGGTGCCACTGTACTCATACCTGGGCAACAGAGTGAGATCCTGCCTCTAAAACAAAAACAAAAAAACAAAATAGGTTGGGCACGGTGGCCCACGCCTGTAATCCCAGCACTTTGGGAGGTTGAAGTGGGTGGATTACCTGAGATCCCGAGTTCAAGACCAGCCTGGCTAACATGGCGAAACCCCATCTCTACTGAAAATACAAAAATTAGCCAGGTGTGGTGGCCGGCCCCTGTAATCCCAGCTACTTGGGAGGCTAATGCAGGAGAACCACTTGAACTGGGGAGGCAGAGGTTGCAGTGAGCTGACATTGTGCCACTGCACTTCAGCCTGGGTAACAGAGCAAGGCTCTGTCTCAAAAAAATGAAAATAAAATATACATGTTCACACACAGATATCTAGAAAATGACTGGAAGGATAATACAAGAAAATTGAGAACGGTGGTTATCTCTGGGGTGAATAGCATGGTGGGCAGGTAATGTTTCCCCTTTTATTCAAACTTCATACTGTTCTATATTAATTTTGTGTGTGCACAACATATAGCACTTTGGGGTTTTTAAAGGGTAAGTTCAGAGTTAATAGTGTGACATGGCAGTCAAAAAATCCAAATCTGCTCCTGGGTGGCATTACTAGAAATGTAGAATCTAGAAGTTGGGAGGTAATCACCAGATTTCAGAATTAGATGTTTTGGCTCTATAACCCTTATGAGGAGTCAAACTTGTCACTTTCTCGGGTAAGAATTCTTTTTTTTTTTTGAGACAGAGTCTCACTTCGTCACCAGGCGCCAGGCTGGAGTGCAGTGGCGCGACCTCGGCTCACTGCAACCTCCGCCGCCCGGGTTCAAGCAATTCTCCTGCCTCAGCCTCCCAAGTAGCTGGGACTACAGGCGCGCGCCACCACGCCCAGCTAATTTTTTTTTTTGTAGTTTTAGTAGAGTCGGGGTTTCACCATGTTGACCGGGACGGTCTCGATCTCTTGACCTCGTGATCCGCCCGCCTCGGCCTCCCAAAGTGCTGGGATTACAGGCGTGAGCCACCGCGCCCGGCGGAAGAATTCTTTAGTGTCCGGGAGCGGTTTCTGCGCATGGTCACAGAGACAAGGCAAGTTCTGCTTCACAGAGTGCAGAACACACCAGCAGCGGTCACCAATATTTGCTCAGCGTTCTCAAGAGTCCCAAACACCACGGAAGGCAAACGGTGTTTTGAGCTTTTGCTTAGCCTTTCTCCTTAACTTGTTAAAGAATGTTTTAAAAAATTCAATTAATAGGCTGGGCGCGGTGGTTCATGCCTGTAATCCCAGCACCTTGGGAGGCTGAGGCAGTCAAATCACCTGAGGTCAGGAGTTTGAGACCAGCCTGGCCAATATGGTCAAACTCCGTGTCTACTGAAAATACAAAAATTAGCCGGTTGTGGTGGCATCTCTACCAAAGGGTGTCTGTAATCCCAGCTACTTGGGAGGCTGAGGCAGGTGAATCACTTGAACCTGGGAGGCGGAGGTTGCAGTGAGCCGAGACTGCACCAGTGCACTCCAGCCTGGACAGGAGTGATCGACTCTGCCTCAAAAAAAAAAAAAAATTCAATTAATAGAGAAGCATAAGATACTATTAAAGAAAATCCATCCACAAGCCTGAACTCTTAAAAAAAATCATTTTATTGATCCTTTACCATACAAAATTTATTCAAATTACACCCATTTGAAGTGGTAAGATCACAGCTAGAGAACAGGTCACCCTGTAACAAATCTATTTACAAAATCCATCATAAAAGCTTTTTTTTGTTGTTTTTTACATTATATTACATGTTCTCTTTTTTAAACTAGCATACAACACAAAGCTAAACTGATTAGTAGTTTGCCTACTCCCAATTTTGGGAGAAATACTTCCTTTTTACAAAATCATGTACCCCGTAGGAAAAGAAATTCCCACACCCTGACAACTGCCACCCGACTTACTCTGCAAGCCATCTTCCTTCAAATCCCTCCTTCTCATACACACGAGTTGTCATGCACACACTGAATTCCTATTTTCTTTTTCCTGAAAGCTTTAGCTTTAAATACTGCAATTTTATTTACAGATCTACACGTACAACAAAAATGAAAACAAGAACCACAACAAAGAACAAAAGAACAAAAACAAAACACCACTCTTAAAAAAATTACAAACCAGCTAGAAAGTATTCTGGCAGTGTTTACAAATTAATTGCTATTTCTGTACAAAACTGCTAAATAATGAACATGTGAGTAGACTACAACCAACTTAAATAAAACAATTGCTATGCACAACTCTGTACATATAAACACATACCTAACACTGTTTGACAGTTCATGTGTTGCCTTTTATACATTTTATTTTCTAAGGCTCACACAGTCATTATTCGCACACTTGTAACTTTTAGCCATTTCGTGTGTGAGCTTTTAATAGCAGCAACTCAATGGTACCAGGAAACCTGCATACTTAGTACTTAAACTAACACAAATACTGTAGTACTAACCCACATTGTGTGCCGGATACTAAGTCAAAAAGAAAATGACTTAACGAAAATCGAATACAGTATGGACATCTAATCAATGTAAACCAGTTAAGCCCAGTAACTGGAAAAAAATAAAAAATCTATGCATGAAGGAACTTTTAAGACTTATTAGTATTCCTTTCATTTTTAAAACAATAAATACAGCATGACATTATGAAAAATTTCAACAAAACACACAACAATCTAGCCAGGTGAGCTCAGTCTTTAGACTTTGGAAAAAATCAGCTTTGTGCAGCTGGCAAAGAGAATTACACAAAGCTGCAAGCAGAGGCAGCTAACCAGATGAGATAAATATGGGAAATGGGGAAAAGCTTGGCATAAATGGTTTCCCATACAGGAAAAACCCCCACAGTGCATTTCCAGTAGGCACTTAACACAAAGCTCCCTCTCCCTCCCCCACCCCAATGTTTCATCTCGGACCACACCGACATTCGGTACCAAGTCCAGTGTGTGTGAGGGGAGGAGGCCAGGGATGGAGGCTGAAGAAGAAAAAAGGAAGATCGTCTGCACCTTTGTTTTTCTTCCCAAACATACACCCATGCATACCCACACAAAGAGTTTAAAGTGCTGGTGTCATCTGTCTTGACCCCACCACCACTTTGCATATTGTGGAAATCTACCTGGAGTAAACTGGCTGGGGCTCTTGTGGTTTTTTGTTGTTTGTTTTTCCCTAAGGGACATTTTCAATTCAGTTAAACATATGAGTTGAGTGCCTACTACGTGCCTACCACTGGGTCAGGCACATAGCATTTCAATTTAACTGTTCGTTTTGAGGTTTGCTCTTGATCTGACTCCCTCATTCCCACAGTCCTCAGCATCCAATGAACGGACCAGAGATACTACACCATATTCCCAGGGGGAGATGGCGACTGCCACCTGCCCGAGGGAAAGCCATTCTTGGACGTAACTGGTAGGATTTGTAGCTGACACAAAGCCTCCAACTTGGGACACCATTCCTGAAGACTAAAGCGGAAGATGCCCTGGCATTCTTTTGCTTCATTTTCTACGTTCCCGACTTCCCTTGGTCCAACTTATTCCTTCACAGAGGAAGGGGAACGGGGTCTGGCCAGAACTATTCCAGCCCCCGACACAGTGGGAGCTCCCTGTTCCTGCCAGCTTAAGGAAATGCCACTCACACAACGGGGATGTCTTTCTCCCTAGAGGTCTCTCCATCTGACCCCATCCTGAGAAGTGGTCTCCCTGAGTGCGGTATAAGAGAGCCCTTTCCCCGGTCACAGGGGCCCGGGAAACCCAAGGATGGAGGGACCCATGCCTGCTGCTCCTTGGGGCTGTCACGTCATCTGACCTGGTTCTCCTTTCCAATGGACACCCACGTCAGCAAGCCCCAAGACTGACTCGCTCCAAGCTCCCCCTCCTGGGAACGGAAGCACGATGGGACAACACTCCTTGCAGAGGCTGGTAAATCTTAGATCACACAGGTTTAGATGCTCTGATCAGTAGAGGTTCTCGCCCTCTGCTTACGTAATGTGAATTTGCAAAAACCGCTTCAGAGTAAACAATTAAATTGAAAGGGTGATGGGTGCCACAGGAATGCTTAAATGGCAGCTAAAAGAACAAGTCTAAAACAATCCACAAAGAACTAAGTAGGCAATTGCTACAAATAACTGGAAACACAAATACATTGGGGACAGGGGGACGGGAGTGGTTCATGGAGACAGGAAAATCCACAACAGCTCAGAGTGGCAGAACTCTACTAGTCTTCTGTATCTGCAACAAGTATATTTGAAAACAGGTTCTCCATCCAGAAGGCTGTGGAGGTTTTCTTGACCTCCTACTGGGACACACAGTCCATAGCTTACACTGAATTACGACAGTAATTTAAATATTCCTAAGAAGAGCTGAAGAAATCCATTTCATACTTTTGCATGACTTCAAGTTTGCATTTGCTGCAGTTCCATTCCATATTAGCAGACCCCAAAGACATGCATTCTGCAGAGAAGGCACGGCTTGAAATGCTATTAAGGAAGAGTGCTGTTTCCCAGTGGGCCAGGTGGCCAGACCCCATTCTACAGCCCATCCGTCAGGCACAGCAAGCCAATCTGGGAAGGAAGGAGGAAGGAAAAGTCGGGATGAGAGACACCTGATTGCACATTTTCTCACTTGCTGACTTAGCCAGGAGATCTTGGAGCCTGGAGCAAAGCAGGGCTTTCCCAAGGGAGCCTGCAACTGTGCGTTTAGACACTTTGTTTATTAATTAAAAAAAATTTTTTTCACTAAAATGTCAGCTTTCTTCTGAAGTTTGTAGTTTACTTCGTGATACTCTCTTGGAGGAAGAAGGTAGGAAGGGACAACACTGCGTGACAGGTGTTCTGGTTCCATGATAAAAAAATACCGGTTTGTAAGGAGAGTTCACACGAAGCGTAATCAGCTACACATGAAGTCTTCCACCAGTGGGAGCTTTTCCAAATCATAAGCTTCAAAGAGATCGCTGATACCTTCCTCCTCCCCGAGGCTCAGGAGATAGTCCTCTTGCAGCAGGGGAGGCAGTAAGTTCACAAACGGCCCTTCTAGGCTGGAAGGAATTTGGTCCTCAGTCTGCTGTAAGAGGTTTGATGGGGAGGCCAGAGGAGAAAGGTTTCCCATAGAAATTGAGCAGTCGCTATGTCCTGAGTTGGTTGAAGCCAAGTCTGAAAGGAAAACATTGGTGGAAACAAAAAATAAGTTAGAAAAATCAAATGAATTTTTCTGGAAGAATGTATGTGTCGCTGTCAGAAAAAAAGCATGTACTTTCTGCTAATAGCAACAACGAGATGACTTTGTCATGCAGATCACCTTTTATGCCAACAGGTACAAAAAAGTTCCTTGTCAGCACCCCGCCTTTTGTTTTTGAGACAGGGTCTTGTTCTGTCGGCTGGAGTGCAGTAGTGTGACCATGACTCACTGTAGTCTTGAACTCCTGGGCTCAAGGGACTCTCCCACCTCAGCCTCCCAAGTAGCTGGGACCAGGTGTGAACCACCATGCCTCGTTCATCTTTGTATTTTTTTTTTTTTTTTTGAGACGGAGTTTCACTCTTGTTGCCCCGGCTAGAGTGCAATGGCACAGTCTCAGTTCACTGCAACCTCTGCCTCCCAGGTTTAAGCGATTCTCTTGCCTCAGCCTTCCGAGTAGCTGGGATTAGAAGCACCAGCGAGCATACCCAGCTAATTTTTGTATTTTTAGTAGAGAGGCGGTTTCACCAGTTGGTCAGGCTGGTATTGAACTCCTGATCTCAGGTGATCTGCCCATCTAGGCCTCCCAAGTGTTGGGATTATAGGCGTGACCCACCACGCCTGGACAATCTTTGTATTTGAGCCAGGGTTTCACCATGTGGCCCAGTCCGGTCTCGAACTCCTGGGCTCAAGTGATCTGCCTTCTTCAGCCTTCCAAAGCGCTGAACCACCGAGCCTGGCCATCTTTCTTTGGCCCTAGTCTACTCAATCATCTTTCAAGTAACTACTGTCAATAAACAAGAACGCAAATAGCTTCAACGATCAGAGGCTAACAAGTTCAAAAATGTTTCTCTGCTATCTAGTCATTGTTTTAAGAAAATCAAAACAAAACATATACATACTGAAAAGCTGGCTTCCCAGCAGAAACTCACCAATTGAAAAAAATTTTTTTTTTTGTTTAAGAGAAGGGGTCTTGCTACGTGGTCTATGCTGGTGTGCAGCGGCTATTCACAGGCATGTACAGCTCACTCTAGCCTTGAATTCCTGGGCTCAAGCAATCCTGCCGCCTCAGCCTCCCTGTAGCTAGGACTACATGCAGAATTCACTGATTTTAACTCAGTCTTTTCTGAACAACCAGCTTATTAAAAACATCCCTAAAAATACGTATAATAAGACATATTCACTTTGGATTTCTGTGGTGAAAAAAGAGGGCCTTTTGTTTTACCATTTCAGGTGCTGTACTTTTGCTTAGTATTAAATCAGACTTAGTCACTTAAATCAACCTTATTCTTGCTGCTATATAGGGAGACAATAAAGAAAAAAATTGCATATATATTCCCAAGCTAGGAAATGGAAAAAAATAAATACTGCAAAGAGCTTCCTTTGCTCTTTGCAGAGCAGGAAGGAGAAGTTAGACTTATTTTCCTAGTGTTCTCCTCCCATATCCTTTCCCCATCTCAGTGGGGGGAAAAATAAGACAAAAATTCTTCAACAAAGGCTTTTTTCTTCAAACTTTTTTTTTTTTTTTTAAAGACAGCATCTTGCTCTGTCGCCCAGGCTGGAGTGCAGTGGCACCATCTCAGGTCACTGCAACCTCCCCCACCTGGTTTCAAGCAATTCCCTGCCTCAGCCTCCCAAGTGGCTGGGATTACAGGCGCCCACTACCACGCCCTCCTAATTTTTGTATTTTTAGTAGAGACGGGGTTTCATCATCTTGGCCAGACTGATCTTGAACTCCTGACCTCGTGATCCAACCGCCCCGGCCTTCCAAAGTGCTGGGATTACAGATGTGAGCCACCGCACCTGGCCTCTTCAAGCCTTTTTCGTTTCCCTCTCTGATGAGCTGTGCAGTGTCACTCAAAGGTGTGTGGTCAAGTATCTCTGATGATCCACCAAGACAGTTCACAGCTTTGCTCCTCACTTTAGCCTGTTTTCAAAAATGCTGCAAGGAAATGTTCTCTGCCAACAGCAAAAGCCCGAAGCCACTCCCTAAGTGGGTGAAGGAGCCATTTTCCCCAAATCATTATTTTATTCTGTAAACCAGTCAGAATGTCTTTTAAAATATGTTACCTAATAACAATACAAGTTTTTGTTTCTTGACTAGGCTTGTGGTTCCAATACAGATAGTTCCAGTCACCTTTATTTTTAAGATAGTTTCCAAAAGACAAAAGTGGAATTCTTACCTTTGGAAGTGGGTTTAGGGATATTCCCATTGTGGTCTTGGTTGCTTGTTTTCATTGGACTGTGTGTTTCAGTCTCTTCTGGACATAAGTAAACCTCAATGGGCCCTTGGGTACTTGCCAAATGTATTTGTAGGCTCTAGGAACAGAAGTGGGAGAAGTTTGAATCACAAGTTCTTTTAGAAATAAAAGCCATAGTAACTTTCATCTAAAAATGGAAAGTAAGAACAATGTTCATTGTTCACTTGCTTCTTCTCTGCTAGCCCAACTCTATCAAAGACTGTCATCTTCTAGCGCAGGGGTCAGCAAACCACAGCCTAAGGGCCAAATCCAGTTCACCAAGTGGGTTTGTAAATAAAGTTTTATTGGAAGAGAGTCACACCCATTCCCATTGTTTATTATTGCGTCTGGCTGTTTTCATATCACAATGGCAGAGGTGCACAGCTCAATAGTGCGCAGACTGTAAGGCTCACAAAGCGAAAAATATTTACTGTCTACTTGGCACTTTAAAAAGTTTGCTGAGTCCTGCCCTACAGAAAGAAAATTTTTTTGGGGGGGTTTAGGGGAGCGGGGAGTCAGTCTGAAAATGGCACAATGGGTGAGGTGAATTGTGTTCTTTGGATATATTCTTTTTCTGCAAATTATTAAAAGGTCCTTTAAGTGTTCGAAATGCAGTATTCCCATGTTATTGTTCCTTTACGGTAGGACTTCTTCATGTTGAACTATAATAATCAAGTGATGTATTCTTAAGTGCCAGGAACTGCATCTATGAAGAGAATGCAGCGCTCTAACATTTAAAAATCTTTTTCATCTAGGTCAAAGAGCTATTATTATCTTTTAAGGCAAGAAGTCTACCCTAGATGGAAGCATGTAACTTTCATTCTCTTTTTATCTCCTATGCATTTTCTTTTTACTACATCTCTTTATGTTGTAGTTGTAGTCTAGGCCTCTATTATCCAAGTATATCTGAAAATCATAAAAATATGCCCCTTACTTTCTTACAATATTCTGGTCTATCAACTAACCCAAAGCCCCGTTTGATCTCTTAAAATGTTTTAAGTTAGAGAGAGGCTTTAAAACATTTATGTATCTGTTTGCGGTGGGAACCATATACAGGATAATCAATATAAACTTTTCAAAGTGGTTCAAGTTGATCAAAACCAACTGATGACAAATTATGAAAAAGAGAAAGTGCAAGAGGGACAGGGCATCATATTCCACTTTGAACTGAACATCCCGCTAGGTCAAAGTTAGATTGTCTGAATACTCAATGAACATCAAACTGTTAAAATGTTTTTCAATGTACAATTAAATAAAATAAATGGGAAAGAACCATCAAGTTCTTGGGGTGGGGGGACAGACTTTAACTATGAGTCAATGAGTCTTCAATTTCCGGCATTCCAAAAAGATCTTTGCAGATGTACAAAGATGCTGTCTCCTTACCTCTATTGAGTCAGGCACTTCAAGTCTTGTTTCTGGAGGGGCTTTCACAACTATAACAGTTTGGTCTTTAAGGCCACTAATTTTTCGAATATCTTGATATGTAACATAAGCTAACGTAAAGAGTGTCAAGGAATCTTCCATCTAATGACCTCAGAGATAAGTATGATGAAAACGACAAAATAGATGCATGAAAAAATTTAAAGTATTTTAGGACTTAAAAGTATACAAATGTCTTCCGTTTTGGACCTGGAAATGTTTAGGGCCTCCCATGAATCTTCATTTCTAGTTGACACTCGAAACAACTAAAGAAATGAATAGCTTTATCCCACCTATTTCTTTTTTTTTTTTTTTGAGACGAAATTTCGCTCTTGTTGCCCAAGCTGGAGTGCAATAGCATGATCTTGGCTCACTGCAACCTCCGCCTCACGCGTTCAAGTGATTCTCCTGCCTCAGCCTCCTGAGTAGCTGGGACTGCAGGCATGCACCACCATGCCCGGCTAATTTTGTATTTTTAGTAGAGACAGGGGTTTCTCCATGTTGGTCAGGCTGGTCTCAAGCTCTCGACTTCAGGTGATCTGCCCACCTAGGCCTCCCACAGTGTTGGGAATACAGGCATGAGCCACTGTGCCTGGCCTATCCCACCCATTTCTTAAAAGACTATGGCTATTTAAAGTATTAAACACAAAAACAGAATAGTTAAAATAAATGATCATATGAAAATCAAAAACCACTTCGGTGAGAAATTTTATCTTGAAGCCATGGTACTTTGCAGCACAGATATTCCATGAACACCAATCAAGTGTTCTGTCACTCAAACTGAATAATGGCAGATTCCAATTTGCAGAAAAGAAAAGTTAATCTCTATTACTGTAATTTTTTTTTGAAACTCCAGTTATTTCTATCTATAAGCAAGTGTCAGCAGCCACCAAACAAATGAATAAGTAACTAACATACATGTTAGTGGAAGAACTCAGAATACTGCTCAGGCAGACAGCTTGTTTTCTTAAGCGCACCTGGGCTGCTTGTGATTTTGCGTTGCTTACAAAGAGCGTCATTATTTCTGTTAGAAAATTATCCTTTGGTACTATGTTAACTCTATCAGTATTTCAGTGTTCATGGGGAAGAAAGCAGTTTTCAGGTGCTCTGCGAAACACTGATTTAGGAAATAACTACCAAGAGTACTGAGATAGTATTCTTTTCTCAGATTCTGAGAAACACTGATTTAGGAAAAGAGAAAAGAATACTATCTCAGTACTCTTGGTAGTTATTTCTTTTTCTTTTTGAGACAGAGTCTCGCTCTGTCACCCAGGCTGGAGTACAGTGGCGCAGTCTCAGCTCACTGCAACCTCCGCCTCCCCGGTTCAAGCGATTCTTATGCCTCAGCCTGCCTCCTGAGCAGCTGGGACTAGAGGTGCACACCACCATGCCAGACTAATTTGTTGTATTTTAGAAGAGATGGTGTTTCACCATTTTGCTCAGGCTGGTCTTGAACTCTTGGCCTCCAGTGATCCCTGCCTCCAGCCTCCCCAAGTGCTGGGATTACAGGTGTGAGCCACTGTGCCTGGCCTTGGCAGTTTTTCTCTAAGCACTGAACTGAACAATTCTTTAAAATGTCCTGGCAGCCAAGCCTAAAGGCTATCATGAAAGAACATGGTACTTATATGACAAAAGTATTCAAGTGAGCTTGACACTTGGCACTAAAAAAAGTCTGCATGGCTTTCTTATATAAGGGACATGGAGTAAACAATTAATGGACAATGTCTTTAGCCAGTTACTATTTTTTTACGAACCCACAAAAAATTCAAACAGCAAGTAACAAACCAGTGAAGGCATTTCAGCAGGCTGTATAATGTATCTAATAGCTAAGAGTGTGTGATCTAATATGCTTAACATTAAAAAAAAAGGGGGGGGGAGTGTTAGAGAGCCTAGAAGAAATTATGTCCCTTACAATAGTAGCTTCTTTTTTTTTTTGAGATGGAGTCCCACTCTGTCACCCAGGCTGGAGTGCAGCGGCTCGATCTCAGCTCACTGCCGCCTCCGTCTCTCAGGTTCGAGCGAATTGCGTGCCTCAGCCTTCTGAGAAGCTGGGATTACAGGTGCCTGCCACCATGCCCGGCTAATTTTCTGTATTTTTAGTAGAGACAGGGTTTCACCATGTTGGCCAGGCTGGTCTTGAACTCCTGACCTTGAGTGATCTGTCTGCCTCAGCCTCCCAAAGTTCTGGGATCACAGGTGTGAGCCACCATGCCCGGCTATAGCAGCTTCTTATCAGAAACTGAAGGCAGCTATGAAACTACTCCTCTAGGAACAAAGCACATTCACACAAAAGCTGCACACACGTAGAGCATCTATCAGACTATCTCCTTCAAATCTTTATCGTTGAGATGATGGCTAATTCAGTGTTGAGCTGATAGTGGCTGCTCTTGCAGGATTCTGGGTTTTAGGTCACTACATATCCCATCAAAGAAGCCAACAGATGCCTTTATAGAGGGCCAGGCAGTTCTAAATTTTACTGACAATCAGGTACTTACACTACAGCCCACTGCTGAAAAGCAGTATGACAAGAACTTGGTAAAATAAAAACTCATCGCTTCTCGGCCTTTTGGCTAAGATCAAGTGTAAAAGAAAAACTCATCTACAATTACTCAACATGCTGCAGGAAGGAAAATTTCAACACATTTCTGAACAAGCTGTACCAATTTGGGAACTGAATGGTGAATTGAAATACATTGTGCAAATATATTTTCTAATCTTACAAACTTAAAAGTGCTTCCTTTGCGGCTCTCTCCTGAATTTACTCCTTGGGTTCTAAGTTCCCTGCAAGAGAGCTTTCATTTTCTGCAACAAAGGCCCCAGAGAAAGCTAATATAGGTGACAATGCCATAAGTCACATGTCCCGGAAGGCCGCGAATCACGTGTAACCACCCATCTCTTCCACAATGGGGCTCCTAACCGAACAATGAATATAACAGCCCAAATGTTGGTTTCTTCCCCTATAAACCCACTTTGCCCACCACTGGGGGTCCAAATCACCACACCTCTCTTCCATCTCACTAATTATTGGCTGACAAAGGTTAATTCTTTGGTCAACACGAAATGAACAATTGCAGCTTTGAAAAACTGCCAACATTGGAAGAAAATAAATACCTCCATATCCTCCAAGGGGGAGCCTGTTAAAGATGAGCCACTAGAAGAATCTGGGCAGAACACAATTTTTGTCAAATAATGGTAAATGTGGAATCATTGGAAGTTTGGAACTAAAACTAGAGATGTGACAACTTCCAGTATTGTTTTTTTGTCTTCTTCTAATAACTGAGAATACTGGCAAGTCTTCTTGTTTGACATAATGAGGCAATTTCTCTCGTGTTTTGTCTATAGTGAGACGATAAAGAGCAAGTTTTCCTGAGGTCATCAATAGATTGTCAGGAAGCTGAGAACAAGAACTGACCTTGTGTATTTTATTTCCAAGGACTAATGTTTGTAGTGGAACAGATGAATTGAGAGGAGTTTCTCAGGTCTTAGGGGGTGCTTTTGAAATCAATTTCTTGTACTGGGAATCAGCAGAGTGCGCTTTAAGAGTTATAATTTTTCTCTACTCTTTCAAACCCTTTAACTATAGCCCAGTCAGATAGATTCAACCAATTTCAATTGCTACAATATCTGGTGAAAAGAAAATAGGATGCGAGAACCTCAACAGTGACAGCTAACACCCACTAAAAATCTGGGAAGCCGAAGACGAATCTGCTTAGTGGCATCATTAATATTAATACTGATACCTTATACATATTTTAATAGTGTGGCCTTACGCTATTGAGTGTACCCATATGTCTCAACCACACATGAAGAAAACGCTTTAAAAAACAGTTCCCACCTGGTATCAAAATAGATCATAACAGGATCGAGTTGGTGACGATCTTACCATAAATAGTGATTTTTTTGGCAAAGCTAACTTGGTTTGCACACACACGTGCATACACACACACACACGCAGGCACACGCGTACTCATTTGCGTGACTGAATCAGAGTAACAATCTACCTCGTGCGTAAGTCAGAGTGTCAACTCTGGAAATAGTCTAGGAAGCGCTAACCCCCAGTGAACCGGTGGCACAAAGGATATCTTTGATTCTCTGAATCCTCGGTTAACAGTTTGAGGTCCAGGGTGCAGCTTTGGATCAGTTCATCTAATTTCTTCTCTTCCTGACTGAGCTCGGTCACTTCTTTTGACAGACCTTGACACTGGGCCAGCATGCCCCCATCCTCAGACAGACTGCAGCCCCTAGAAACCCAAACACAGACTGTTCATGGCTACTCATGGGAGGGAGGGGAAGGAGAAATGGTCCTTTGGGTAAATGTCTCCTCTTGACACAGGAGGTCACATTGCTTGTTAGCCAAGTGTTAAATTTACAACATGTATACATATATATTTTTTTTCATAAATACGTTTCTGCACTTTTCACAGCATAGAAATTGAGTGAAAGAGTACGGCTATTTTCAGGATTCTTTCCTCCAGGGGAAGTCTATTTCTTCAGAAGGTTCAAATTCAGAGGGCAAAAGAAGGCAACCACCTGCCTCCCTGCCCCATGGCTCCCAGGTGGAAGGGGGAAGAAAAGGGAAAACGGATAAAAAGACAGAGAAGATGGAGTGACTAAAAAAAAAAATCCAAAAAAGCATGAAAAACCCAGGTAATTACTGAGGGTCTTATACCAACAACTAGAAAGGAAGTAAAGGAAACAGATGTATGCAAGAGCTGAGACCAGCACCCAATATGTTTCCGTAAACCAGAGGCCAAAATGGGTTACCAAACCGTCACAAAGTTCCGAAACGTGCAAAAAAGGTACCTGCGCATCTTCTATCTGAATTAGTATCTTTTCAAAGCCCTCCTATAACAGAATTATTCCTTCCAAAACACTTTAATAGTTCAATACTGTGCTTACAATTATTGCCAATTTAGATGCTCTAAAATTCACAATATATTACCATATATGTGATCATACGTGTGGGTGTACAAGTATCATGCTACCATCCCTGCTCTACAGATGAAATGGAGGCCTTTCAGTCTTGCCTTGGTTTACACAGAATGTGAGTTAATCTGCTATTAGAATCATGATAAAGATACTTGTGATTATGCAGTTGTACATATACACATAGATGACCCATAAGAGCCATCATCTCCAGATTCTTTTTTTTTTTTTGAGACGGAGTCTTGCTCTGTTGCCAGACTGGAGTGCAGCAGCAATCTCTGCTCTCTGCAACCTTCGCCTCCAGGTTTCAAGCGATTCCCCTGCCTCAGCCTCCTGAGTAGCTGGGACTACAGGCATGTGCCACCACGCCCGGCTAATTTTTGTGTGTGTGTGTGTGTATTTTTAGTACACACGGGGTTTCACCATGTTGGCCAGGATGGTGTCGATCTCCTGACCTCGTGATCCACCCATGGTGGCCTTCCAAAGTGCTGGGATTACAGGCATGAGCCACCACGCCCAGCCCTCAGATTCTTATTAGAAGCAGGCTGAAGACGTGTACCCGTCTGTGAGATACACATGTGGGCGCACACAGACATCAACGTAACAGGTGAACAGCATTCCAGGTTCCAACTGCAGGGACCTCTTCCAGGCTCCCCTTGCTTGAGGGTTATCAAATATAAATCCTTCTTTCTCTGACAGTATCTAAACCAAGTCTCTCTGTAAGGAGACTTCTAACTTCTGGCTTAGAAGCTGAGGAGGGAAGAGAGAAGAAAACAGCTGGAGAGAAAAGAAAGAATGTGTGGGCATGTGTGTGAAAGCGGGAACTAAGAAACGCGGCAGTTTGAACGACCCGCTCAGAGCCGGGGGCACGGGGACGACTCCTACTCACATCCATTGGACGTTGTTTTTAGACTTCTTCTTAATGAGGTGGATGCCTTCCAGAACGTTGGTGATATCATAAATCCTTCTCTTTTGCACTTTTAGCACTTCTGCTGCCTTGTTCAAGTCCAAGACCCCATCGGGTGACTGGCTCAGGAGCTGAATGAACTTCTTGGTGAGCAGACCAAGGGACGTATCATACCGCGTTTTTTCTGAGGGAGATTTTGGAGCTTAAAGAAAAACAAAAACCGAGCGGGTGGGGGACAGGGGGAAAGGTAAAGAAATGAAGGGTGTCTTTGCAGTCAAGCAAGCTCTCTTTCCGCAGCCAAAGTATTAGTACCTGAAGCAAGGCTGTCGTTGCTGTTGGCAAGTCATAGAAAGCTATGAAAGCTCTTTATTAGAAAAGTATGGGACAGTAAAAATTCCAGGATTTGATGAAAGCATTTGACCTTGAAGGTCTCAAGAGTTTCTACCTTGGCTTACACTATTCCCTGGCTCTAATGAAGAATTTACACATAGTGGGTGCTAAAAAATATCTGTCAAATGAATGAGAGTGCTGTGGTCTCAGGGCACCAGGACACATGGGGCTACCATGATGGAGCGAGACTATGAATCTCACTAGCACCACAGGACAGGGTCTTAAACGCACCCATCACAAACGGCTTTCAGGCTCTGATATCTGTGTGGGCATGTATCACCTGTTCACCAGTTTTTCTTTTCTTTTCTTTTTTTTTTTGGAGACAAAGTCTCACTGTGTTGCCCAGGCTGGAGTGCAGTGGTGCGATCCTGGCTCACTGCAAACTCCACCTCCCAGATTCAAGCCATTCTCCTGCCTCATCCTCCCGAGTAGCTGGGACTACAAGCACGCACCACCATGCCCAGTTAACTTTTTTTTTTTTTTTGTATTTTTTAGTAGCGACAGGGTTTCACTATGTTGGCCAGGCTGGTCTTGAACTCCTGACCTCGTGATCTGCCCGACTCAGCCTCCCAAAGGGTTGGGATTACAGGCGTAAGCCACCATGCCCAGCCCAATTTTTCAACTAATGCTTCATTTGAGAAGTAATTACCTGGAAAAGCCTTCTGCCAAATCTCCCCATCTCTCTTAAAGGAAATTTCCTTATTTAAAATTGCACTTGTTCCCCCATAGGTGCACAGGTTAAGGTTTTAATTTAGCATCACAGATAATTTGTGGATTGCCTAATGCGTGAACTACAGGAAGAGCTAGAACAAAATCTAATTTAGCCCTTACGTTAAATGCAAACACATACATAAAGGACTATTTGGCTATTTCTAACCTACGTTTCTCTCTCTCCCACAAGAAACGGTAATATTATTCGATAGAAAGAAAACCGGCCTGCAATTTATTGGGCTCAATCAATTCTTTCACTTCCATATGCTGAGCTGGAAATTGAGGTCGGCACAGACATTAGTGACTCTGGCACAGTTCGTGGACATCCAGTTTGCCTCAGACTCTGAAGCAATGTCCATTAAGGGAAGTTAAAATTAAATTTGATACAGAATGATGCCAAAAGCTCATATTCCGAGTTGAAAAATGAAACTGCGTACAGTTAAACGAAGCCTTCCCTTATGGTACCAGCGTGACTCTGTAGCCTTTCGCTGGTTGTCTGCTGACACTGTATTTGTTTTTTTGGATAAGCACAGAAAGAAATGAAAAGGAACAAACATGCCAGAATTATTCACACCTCGGCATCCTTCTGGCCATAAGCTTTGAAAGTTGGAAATTCCACACCAAGGAGAATAAGGAAAGAGATGAAAGGATCCTTACTTTTTGGACTATCTGGACTTCGTAGTGCAGCTCTTCCTTTGCCCTTGGGGGTTTTTAAACCATCTGAGAGGTACTGATGACCGCTTTCTCCTAGCTCCAGCCTTCGCTTTGCCTGTAATAAGAAAGTGCGATCTCTCGTCACCAGTCACATGGACAAGAACAAGAAGAAAGGCAGTTTGTGGGCTGGCCTGCCAAATGCCGCGGGCTCGTGCCAGCTCTCACCCCTCTGCTCCACCCCACTCAGCATCTTGTCATTCCCTAGAGCGAGGATTCTAGCATTGGAGGCCTGGCTGTTACGCACACTCACTTCACCTGCCGTGATCGTCCATCCACACCCAGATGGACAAACCCGGCGATCCTCTAGCATTAGGTTCAGGAGTCACTTTGTTCATTGATTCAACACGTCATGTGCCTGGCATGGGGCTGGATGCTAAGAATATCGCAGGCGCCATGGGACTTTGGAAATTGACTTTCCACAGTGACTCTTTCCTGCCCATCTCCTGTTCTCTGACCTGGGCTGGACCCCCTTCCTTACGCTCCCAAACACTCGGTGTTTATTTGTATCATGACACTTGTTAGGTATTACTGTAAGACTTATCTGTTTCTCATTTCCTTTAAGGCAGGGACTGTTTCCCATTGATCTTTGTATACCCAGTGCTTGGCACAGAGCCTGGGTTTCTGTAGATTTTCAATCACTCTCTCTATATACTGTATATTCAATGAGAGAAAGAGTGATTGAATGGTAACACAACTAGTCACAGACTACAAACGGTCCTTCATCAGAAAAACAAATCCTGCAAACATGCAGTCTTGGGCTTCAACCAGTATTATTTTCTCCATTTTGTCACCAAGCCTGGCAAATGAGAAGCCCTTACCTAAGTTTTAAATTTAACTACAATTCAATTTTAAAATATCCACATAGTGTCTCCTAGGTACCAGGCGTTGGGCTTAGGGAACAGGTAAGAAAGATAGATAAGGGGCTTGAGTCCAAGAGAGGAGAGAGATGATTAAGCAGTTGTTAAGTACTAATTGTATGCATATGACAGGTGTTTCAGGGAATCAATAGCACCAATCAGATACTCAGCACAAAAATAGGTATTTAGGCTCATTTTCATGCAAATTCTCCTTTTCTTTTTTTTTGGAATGGGGTTTCACTCATATCACCCAAGCTGGAGTGCAGTGATGCGATTTCGGCTCACTGCAACCTCCACCTCCCGGGTTCAAGAGATTCTCCTGCCTCAGCCTCTCGAGTAGCTGGGACTACAGGCACGTGCCGCCACACCCAGCTAATTTTTGTATTTTTAGTAGAGACGGGGTTTAGCAGAGAAAATGTTGGACAGGATGGTCTCCATCTCTTGCCTCATGATCCGCTGGCCTTGGCCTCGGCCTCGGCCTCCAGAAGTGCTAGGATTACAGGTGTGAGCCACTGCGCCCTGTCTAGAGGCAGATTCTTCTAATAAGATTTGCAATTTCAAAACAACTCCCCAGGATGTGAAAACGTAAGTAATAACTTATCAGTGGAAGACATATCCAGCTCGTCTATGGAAAGTTATCAGCTAACCCTACACAGTCTACGAAGATAGCCACTGATTGCTAGCTCATCCAAACTGACATGTGCCATAAGTGTAAAATACACACTGAATTTTGAAGACTTAGTACAAAACAGGGTGAAATATCTCAATAATCTCAATAGCGATCACATGTTAAATGAAGTAAATAAAATACAACTGACCCTTGAACAACATGGGTTTGGACTGTCTGTGTCCACTTATTTTATTTTTTTAGAGACAGGGTCTTGCTCTGTTGCCCAGGCTGGAGTGCGGTGGTGCGATCTCAGCTCACTGCACTTGGCAGGCTCAAGGAAACCTCCCATCTCAGCCTCCTGAGTAGATGGGACCACAGGTGTACACCACGATCTCTGGCTAACTTTAAAATTTTTTTGGTGGAGACAGGGCCTCCCTATGTTGCCCAAGCTGGCGTTGAACTCTTGGGCTCAGGCAATCCTCCCACCTCATCCTCCCAAAGTGCTGGGATTACAGGTGTGAGCCACTGCACCCAGCCATGAGTGTGTCCACTTATATGCGGGTTTTCTTCCTCCTCTGCCATCTCTGAGACAGTAAGACCAACCCCTCCTCTTTTTCTTTCACCACAGCTTCCTCAATGTGAAGATGACGAGGATGAATTTTATGATGATCCAGTTTCAGTAATGAATAGGAAATCTATTTTCCCTTCCTTATGCCTTTTTTTTTTAATCCGGCTGCTCTATATGCCCATACACCTTCTACACTTTGAACCCTGGACTAAGTTCAGCTGCTGGGGAATGGAAATTCTAGAGCATACCTAAGATGCATTGGATCAGAAACTCTGGGAATGCGGCGGCTGAGCAATCTAACAAGCCTTCCAGGTGATTCCAATACACCTTAAAATTGGACAAACCCAGCTTTAGATCTTAGGGGAACAGAGTAAGACACTCAGGCAAACCCCACTCTGGCCAGCATGGCCTGTTTCACACACCCTCACCTCTAGTCCTGCTTGGCCGATGAGGGAAATCCATCCTATGCATTCCACTTTCATTCACTCCAAATTTTCTTTTATTAATCACATTTTCTCTCTAGTTTAATTGTAAGAATACAGTATATAATACATGTAACATACAGAATGTGTTAATTGACTGTTTATGTTATTGGTAAGGCTTTCAGTCAAGAGTAGGCTATTGGGGCTAGGTGTGGGGCTCACACCTATAATCCCAACTACTTGGGAGGGTGGCTTGAGGTGAAGAGTTCAAGACCAGCCTGAGCAACGTAGCAAGGCCCCCGTCACTAAAATAATAATAATGAAAACCCCAAACAGCAGGCTATTAGTTAAGTTTGGGGGAGTCAAAAGATATATCTACATTTTTTACTGTGTCAAGGCACCTCTAACCCCAGTATTGTTAATGGGTCAAGGGTAGCATTAAAATTATTTCATCTGTATATATATATATATATATATATATATATATATGTGTGTGTGTATATATATATATATATATATATATGTACACACACACACACATACATACATACATGTATTCACAATGAGGCTTGCCTCAGTGGCACACATTATCTTTCTACTGCAGTGCTGAATTAAAAACATTACTCTGATGGCCCCGGAAGGACAATTTGCTTGCTGGACTTCATCTTCCATTCCAGCCGTTCCGTCAAGTCCGTGTGTGGGCCTGCCAGCAAACATTCCCTCTTTATCAGGCAGAAGTTCCCTGTTTGTTCCTTGGGGAGCCATCCCTTCCGGGGTCTAGGTGCGTCTGTGCACACAGGTGATCCCAACTGGCCATTGTGTCCCATCCTGCCCTCCCCGCCCCCTCTGCGAACAGGCTGAATGGCCCATGACCAAGGCTTGGGGGGCAAAGGCTAACCCCAGGAATGCTTCTGGAACTACCTGGCAAGAAGCAGGTATGTCTTTCCAGTAGGGTTGGTAAGCGAGGAGCCTAAACCTGCCTGAGAATGGGGCCTCCCCAGGGGAAAGCAGAGCGGAGAGAAGGAGACAGAGGGGTCTGTGACCAGCACTCGAAACTCTGGCTCCAGTCATGCCCTGGGGGCAACAGTTGGTCTTTCCCAGACTTTCCAGTGACATTAGCCAATGAACTCTCCTTTTTGCTGAAAGCACTGTGAGTCGGGAACCTGGAAGTGTGCTGTTTGCCAGTGACAGCCTGTGGAACTGGCTGAGTCAAGATGGCTATGGTGCCATCATATGGTAATTCAGGCCTTGTTAGAGTGGCAGAGTGTGCTGGTCCCTTCTTGTGGCTGCCAGGAAGACACTACAGATAGAGAGAAACCTCATCTGAGGCTGGCCCGCCTCAAAGAAAACAGCTTTGCTATGGAGGCCTTCTCTGCAGAAAGCCATCTAAGGAGACAGAGGGCTGTATTCTCTGCCCCAATTAAAGTCAACAGGCGGGCTGCGTGTCGTAGCTCATGCCTGTAATCCCAGCACTTTGAGGCCGAGGTGGGCAGATCACCTTAGGTCAGGAGTTTGAGACCAGCCTGGTGAAACCCTAAGTCTACTAAAAATACCAAAGTTAGCCCGGCATGGTGGCACACACCTGTAGTCCAAGCTACTTGGGAGGCTGATGCATGAGAACTGCTTGAACCCGGGAGGTGGAGGTTGGTGTCACTGCAATCTAGCCTAGGTGACAGAGCAAGACTGTCTCAAAAAATAAAAATAAAGTCAACAGAAGGAAGGCAAAGTTGGAAAAGATTCTGGGACCCAGAACTCCTAGGGCCCTGTGCCTCAGCAGTAAAGAACCACCTACTGGCCAGCAGGCTGGGGGCTATTAGTTTTGCCTCTCCCTGCCAGGCTCCCGTTGCAGATTGCCATGAAGCAAAGGCTTATAGAAGCACTGAACTGTAGGTTAGGGAAATTTCCAGAGCTCTGCTGCTAAGTGACTGAGACCTAAATTCAAAAGACCAGGACGAGTCTTCATGTAGGACTCTGGTTACTAAGCACCAAATCATCAATTGATCAAATGTAAATGCTAGATGGACAAGTTACTAAAATTTAAAGGCACTTTTACTGCCAGAGAATCACTAAGTCTAGAAAGCAAAGGCCCATGACATTGAACCTCTAAGGAAATCAATCACTAGGTCCGAAAGCCACACAGGAAATAGGTGTGAAGGAAGGGCAGCCCCAGAATTCCTCCTGGGAGGTGGAACTCGAGGTGGACTTATCGGCTCTACGAGCTGCCATCCCTACTGAGGACACGACAAGAAGCAGGAGGTGACCACTTTATGTCGTTTCTTCTTTTCCAAATGGAGGTTCCTGCTGGATTATCCTGTTATTTTTCCTCTCCTGTTTAGTTAACAGCGAGGGGAGAACTGGATTTGTGGGGACCATAGATTACCAGTTTGGCCTCAGATCTGAACATGGATGCAATAATTAGACCCTCTTGAAAAAGGGCTAAGAATTTTGATACTGGATGGAGCAGCATTATTTTCATGCTTAACCTAGAAAAATCAAGCGTACATGCTTGGTAAAACAATAAACCATATGGCAGGATTTAAATAGCGAGGGTGACCTCTGTCTACACCACCCTGCCCTGGGCTGAGCACCAGGGGAGATGGAAACCTCTTCTCTTGGTCATCTCAATTTCTGTTAGCTCACAGTGTGAGCACTGTGCTGACCAGAGACGTATTCATTGTTTATGCACACATCTTTACAGTGCATGCCCCCTGTCAGTAAAACAACCAATTTATCCAGCGCTCAACAGAAGGATGGGCCATTGGGTCCCAAGCAGTGGTAAAGCCTGGCTATGTGAGATTCTGTGTGGAACTCCATGTGGCACCTTCTGACAGAATTGTCCAGGGTAATCTGTACTATAAACAAGGTATGTGCTAATGTTAAAACCTCAGCCTCAAGGGCAATAACAAGCTTCTGCAATAAAAAAGGGGTACTGGTAAGCATTTCTGAAAATCTATGTAGGAAAATGTATATAGTTAGAGCTGGGCGCAATGGTAATGCACCTGTAGTCCCAGGTACTTGGGAGACTGAGGCAAGAGGATCACTTGAGCCCAGGAGTTTGAGACCAACCTGAGTAGCACAGCAAGACTCCCATCTCTCTCAAAACAAGAACAAAACCTCAAAAGAACGATCATTAGAGCCAGTGGGGAACATCCATAAGTCTGCCTGCCTGATATCTGTTGCCCCTATTTTTTTCCACTGGGGAAGGAGCTCTACTGATGTTCTTAGTTTCTATTAGTCTCCAAGCATGAAAACAAAAGACTTGAGATTGCTCAACATTTTAGGACGACTCTTCCCATGAAGGCTGTAGAGGTGAGTGCTGAATCCTGGCCTCAATCCCAAGGCTCACGTGTCTGGGGTAAGGATGAGCACATGACCAATGCAGGATGAGTCAGTCAATCCTGGAATTTTTCTCGGGAACCACTGGGAAAGTACTGGGTTCTTTTCACCGGGCATTATCAGGCCAGCAGGGTGCGAGCCTCGAGCTACTTGGGAACTCAGCCAACACAAAAGAAAAAGCTGGAGAGAGGCTGAGTTCCAGTGCCTTCAAGAGAGGTGCCAGATACAACCATACCCAAAGGCAGACATGCCACAGACTTCCATTTGTGTGAGCCCACCAGTCTCCCTCTTTGATAGAAGGCAGCTGAGTTAGATTATTATTAATACCACTGATACATATAGATCTTTAGTATTATTATACAACAAACGCTGGAGTGTTTATGATATACTATGCACCATGTCAACTGTTTTCCACTCAATTTTGTTATCTTATTTTCATGACACCCTCAGTAAGGTGGTTATTATTACTTCCTATTTTACAGAAGAAAAGGGAGGTTTAGAGTGATTAACTTTTCCAAGATTCTATAGCCAGTAAGCATACCTGCAAGTCTATGCTTATAACTACTTCCTGAAAAGACTAAAAAAGTCCCATATAAAAATATTTGAATAGCTATATTAAATTGATACGGCCTTAATGACACACTTTATTCATGATTTGAAAACTCTTCTTTACATATAGTAAATGTCTAGGGTAATTGAAGCAGCATAAGTGAGTATAATTGGAAAACAAACTTTCTTCCTACTCCTGATCCCAGTTTCCTGCCTCAAAGGCAAGCACTATTAAGTTACTTGAATAACCTTTCAGATAGTCTATGTAAATACAAGTATGTATATCGTTACCTACCATCGCATCTTTAAAAAGGTTTTCAGATAAATCGTAGCAAACCACACACTTTTCTATTAATAACACATGTCCGAGTTAGACTCTACCAGAACACACAGAATGATCTCATCTCTCATAGCTGCACAATATTGTATTAATTAATATGCCATGGTTTATTGACTTAACCAGACATCTACTAATGGACATTCAATCCTCTTCTCCTATAATCATTTTCCCAGTGAATATTCATGCTGGTATTGTGGGGCAGGTATTACTATGCCCAGCTTACCCAACGTCTCAGTTAAGGAGTGACAGATACTAGAATTTTTATTTTATTTTTTTTTTTGGAGACAGGGTCTAGCTTTGTCACCCGAGCTAGAGGGCAGTGGCGTGATCATGGCTCACTGAAGCCTCCAACTCCCGGCTCAAGCAATCCTCCCATCTCAGCCTCCTGAGTAGTGCCACCATGAGTGGCTAATTTTTTTTTTTTTTTGGGTAGAGATGAGGACTTGCTATTTTGCTCAGGCTGATCTTGAACTCCTGTGTGCAAATGACCCTCCTACCTCGGCCTCCCGAAGCGCTGGGATTACAGATGTGAACCTCCATGTTTGGCACAGATACCAGGATTTGAACCTAGGTCTATTCAAATAATTTGTCAGTGACCATGACATCCTTGGCCTTATCGAGATGTCCTTCCTCTGCTTCCATAGCAACATCCGTGCTGCCATCGCACAATCTTACCATCACGACAAATGCACACTCCAGGCTTCCTCCGTGGACTCTAAGCTCAGGTCATAAGCAGCTTAGTTTCCCCAGAGCCTTGCATATGGCATGCAATCAGTCAAATGGACTTATTTATTTTGAATGAACCAAGGAATAAATTCCCAAAGTCCCTTGGCAGGTAAATTACAAAGCTCCAATGTTACCAACCTGCGGAAGGGATAGATGTTAGTGTGTGTGTTGTGGGGAGGGAGGGCAGGCTGGAGTTTAATCTCCATAGATGACTTCAAAAGATTTTCAAGAAATATAAAGGAGAAAAATTAAAGTTGCAGAGGTATGTGTAATATAAACAACTACATAACCACAGACCTCACTAAAATTTTTCCTACAACCATCGAGAAAAAAAGCCTGAAGAGACCCACATCAAATGTTAATGGTGGTTATCTCCAGAAGTAAAATTAAATGACAAATGACTTCATGTTTACATTTCTACAATTTTTGATCTTATTTGAAAAAGTGATGTGTTTACATATGCATTATACCATACTAACTGGCGTTTCTTCTTGGAGCACATCCTCAACATTTTAGGCTGTTTCTAGGGTTTGTCTATTAAAAACAGCAGAGCCAGTTTCCTGACTATTTGATTTTTTTCCACATACGTCAAATATAAATGCCCAACCTCAGAAGAAAAATTCAGTAAGTTATTGTACATTTATATCGTGAAATGTTATGCAATTAATAATGATGTACAGCGACATATGTAACTTTTAAAAAAAGCAGGTGTGAATAGTAAAACTATTTTTGTAAGAAAATTATATGCATAGAAAGCGAGTATCTAAGGATACATACCACACACGAAATAGTCGAAGAGCATTAATCTTTGGATAGTAGGCTTCTGGTGATTTTACTTTCTTCTTTTTAGCTTTTTATACTTGAAAATCATTTTAAAGTGAGCGTGGGTTACTTGCGTAACAAAAAAAGCAAAATCGTTTCCATTTGGGGTTAAACAGAAGTCTGGTGGTTTATTTTCTAGACTGTTAAACATCTTCTGTACCATTCAATATGTACGGGTTCAAAACAGAAATGGGATATGCCACCAGAAAGGGCATCCAGCTTCATGCTGTGGGGGAAGGGGATGTTCTTATCCACCATGCAGCTGAGCCACAGGAAAAATCAAATCAAGAACAAGGCATGACCTGCTGTATATTAACAAACTGTGAATGCTAAAATAAACTCCCTTCTCCCTCGTTAACAGAAGATCGGGAAAGGGATACAACTTCATAGATGATACCTTCTGTCTCAAAGCCAAAGATGAGACAGGTATTTTAAACAAAGGAAGAAGGAAAATGAAATGAAATGGAAATAGAAAGAATGAAGACTAAGTTAAGTACATCAGTGAAATAACCCAAAGGAGGGAATTTCCAGCCTCAGAGCAGACCACGGCTGAATCTCACCTGGACTCTGGCCATTAGGTTAGTGGGTCAGAGCATGAGGATTTTAAGAGAAGCTAGTTTTCAGTTGTAACTTTGTATTAACTCAATGTGCCTGATAATTTTTGAATTCATTTAAATATTTATTGAGAGCCTGCTATGTGCCAACCCCTGCAGGGGCATGTGATGATAAAGGCAACATGGTGGTCTCTGCCATCAACAAGTGTACAGGCAAGCAAACAATGGGAAATGCATTATGAACACGGCAGTGAGCACACAGTGGGGTCCCGGAGGGCATGAAGCGGGGTGCATGGAGAAGTGGGTAGATGTCTGGAGAGACTGTTAAGAGGTGGCAGCTCTTGAGCTGTGTCGTGCAGATAAAGGAGTGAAATCAGGGGATTGAATGGGCTGTCCAAATGAGAACAGAGGCAGAGATTTGGAAAAAGCCCTGGTTTGGAGGTGCATGTGAGTAGGGAGGGGCTTTGGGTACAGAATGATGAGGAAGGGGCCAGCTTACGGTCCCTTTCATGACAAGCTAAATGCACTCCCAGCATCAACCTGTCATTGAGGAAGTTACCTAAGATGAAGCGCCCCAAGGTCTTCTTCAGCTTTGTATAGCAAGAGCTAAGTTCAGAATCTAACCTGCATAGCATCCTCTGCGAGCCATTAGGTGAGAAGACTAATCAGAAACCAAACTATCTCAGAGAATAACTGGTGAACTCAATAGGTGTGCAGAAAACTCCAAACCATCCTTTCTCAGCTGGATTATTAGAATGGACTTCAGAGTTGGTCATTTTTCTTCTTTCGATTTCTAAACTAGGTCAAAAGGAATAGGATGTAAGACTTTAATTTCACTAAAACCTGTATTTGTGGACTAGTTTGGGAATCTAACCATATCCATATGAATGTTTCTAAAGGAAAAGCAATCTCATATTGACTTAGAACTTTTGGAATAAAAGCCATTTAACCTATGAACTGGTGACTGTGGTCCCTTCTATATACACTTATCAGGCTGGGCGCAGTGGCTCATGCCTGTAATCCAAGCACTTTGGAGGCCAAGGCGAGCGGATCACCTGAGGTCGGGAGTTCAAGACCAGCCTGATCTGTCTTTATAAAAAAAAAAAAAAAAAAAATGGCTGGGCACGGTGGCTCACGTTTGTAATCCCAGCACTTTGGGAGGCCAAGGCGGGTGGATCACAAGGTCAGGAGTTCAAGATCAGCCTGGCCAAGATGTTGAAACCCCGTCTCTACTAAAAATACAAAAATTAGCTGGGCGCGGTGGCACGTGCCTGTAATCCCAGCTACTCAGGAGGCTGAGGCAAGAGAATTGCTTGAATCTGGGAGGCGGAGGTTGCAGTGAGCCGAGATCGCGCCATTGCACTCCAGCCTGGGTGACAGAGTGAGACTCTGTCTCAAAAAAAAAAAAAAAAAAAAAGAAGACTCTAAGACAATTAAAAAACAAATAGATGCACATGGTTGTCAAAACCCACTAGCTCAGAGAGCTTATAACGGCTGCCTTGCTGGGGGAAGCACTTGTACTATTTCTCCTGGTAGGCATCTCTGTATCTCTAAGTGACATGCTCACACAGCTACTTCTGGTTTAGCCACTTTAGTTCTAATGTACTGACATCCTTCAATGACACAATACCTATCCCACTTCTTCCATTTCCACCCAATAGTTACATCATCAGTTTTGGTTACATAAAGAAACCACTGCTGTACATCATGACTATATACACAGTATTCACTGCAGGATCAAACAATATACTGAGACTATATATCTTTTCTTGTAAAACTTGTTTGTTTTCTTTGAAGTTTCCAATTGTCTTTCTAGCTCATTGGCATCATCTGCCCTCACCAAATCCTCAGATTTTTTTCCAGCTCTCCATTCTATCAGATATTCTACCAAACCCCACTTTTCCTCCTGCCTGGAGCTCTCTGGCCTCCTGATATCCAGACCTGAACTGACTAGGGGTTCTCCAAGTCAGCCGCATGGCTGTCATTCTGTAGTTTCCCTTCACTGCATACACTGTGTTGATGCCTGAGGTGAACATCTGCCATTTTATTTGAGTGCCCAGCCAGCACCTGGACTTTCTCTCCTAAAACCCCTCACTTTATCAGTCTTGGTGTAAGGTAAGCCCACCTACTATAGAAGATGAAGTGTCTTTTTGTGTACAGATTATTTGAATGAAGGCCAGCTGCCCCTAGGTAGCTTCAGGATAGACAATGGTCAATGGAAAAACCAAGGCAGGATCAGACAGTCAGAACTTTCAGACCCATCTCTGAACCTCCAGGGAGAGGAGAGGGGCTAAAGGTTTAGTTGATCCCTAATGGCCAGTGATTTAATCAATCATGCCAACATAATGAAGCTTCCCCCAAAACCCAAGAGGACAGGGTATGGACAGCTTCCGGGCAGCTGAACACAAGGAGGTTCCTGGAGGGTGGCGCACGCAAGGAGGGCATGGAAGCTGTGTGCTCCTTCCCACATGCCTTGCCCTAGGCACCTCTTCATTCATCTGCGTCCTCTGTAATATCCTTTATAATAAACCAGTAAACATCAGTGTTCCCTGAGCTCTGTGGGCTGCTCTAGCAAGTTAACGGAATCTGAGGAGGGGGGCGTGGGAACCCCGATTTACAGCAAGTTGGCCAGAAGCACAGCTAAAACAACCTGGGGCTTGCAACTGGTATCAGAAGTTGGGGGCGGTCTTGTGGGCCTGAACCCTCAATCTGTGTGATGCAACACCTCTCTGGGTAGATAGTGTCCAAACTGAATTGGAGGATGCCCAGCTGGTGTCTGCTGCTTACTTGATGTCTGGGGAACCCCCTCCCCCACATCTAGTGTCACAGCTGTGGTGTGCGACAATAGTGAGAGAAACTGAGTTTGTTCATTCCTCGGCATTTTCAGAATTGGTGTCAGAATTGGGAGTGCTAGGATATCCCTAGCTCACGTTTGGGAAGAAAACGAATAAAGGGGTTGGGGGGTGAGAAACCTTTGATTTCTGGGTGCCCATGTGGTCACCCATGGTATGAAGTGGCAGCTGGGCCGCCAATCAGTCACTAAAGGTAAAAGTTACCAATGGAATTCAGAGGCGGATTGATCTGTCTCTGTGGAAGTTGGTTTGCTGAATGCATGAAGAAATGCAGACTAATAAGAAACAAGCAAAATATGCAACCCCTTGGTTATTATTGTCTGTAATATCTAGAATGAAAGTAAAAAGAGAGTGCTGGGCCAAACCTTGAGGCCAGACCAAGCTCATATTTCAGTCGGTCTATGCTTCAGCACCTAGCCTCAAGAACCCCGCTCCCACAAAGGAAAAACTACGCAGAGACATCAGAAAGCACCCCTAAGGCCTTTGGGCACCAAGAAGGCAGCCAGCGTGGGGGAAGCGTAAAACCGAGAGACTACTGAAAGCAGAGGGTATAGTGTGAAGGAGCTGTTTCATTTATGAGATTGGTGTCATCAGTTTCCCCTTACTAAAACGGACTGTGAGAGTAACTAATTTGGGAGCAGTACCTCTGGTTTTGAATGTTGGAAGAAGGGGGACCACCTTACTCCACCTACAAATGTCAAGTTGAAGCAGCTGATATGCTTTGTATTCAATCCATGTGGGGACTGGCTCTATGACCACCGCTGAATATGCCTGCTACCCAAGTCATGGTAAATGCTGTGATTAGGGGTGCCCCTTCCATGTGGACACCGGACTTAACCTTGCTGCTACAAAATGGATAGTTCAAGAAGCCTTATGAGATGTGCTACCTTTGCTTTCCCTCATGGGCCTTACAAATGCCAATATAAACATTAGGTTAATTAACAAGAGAATGGTGAAGGGTTGGGGCAAAAGAGTCAAAGGACTCCTCTTAGGAAGGTGGGAATTTTTTATGGTTATTGGAAGGCTGGTTGCCTTGCCAGGAACTCGGACATGCCCATCTCTCCCCGTGCCTGGCAACTACATCACCACCTCTGCACTCGACACCCACCTCTGCACTCAACACTAACCTCTGTACCTGGCACCTAGCCCGCGTTGGAAAACCCCGCCAAAATTTAAAAGAAGCCCCACCAAAACAGCCCAATAGCATTCTGCTCCGTCCAGGTCCCACCCCCTCTGGGCTGCCCGCTCGCCAGAAATCCCGCCTACCTACCAATAGCAGCTTGCGCCGTCCACGTCCTGTTTCTCCACAACCAATCAAAACGTCTTCACTCCCTATAAAACCCCATGCCCAGGAAGAGTCAGGCGCGACTTCTCTGGCTCCCTTTCCGGACCACAGAACCTCGCCTGGGAGCTTAATAAACTGGCATTTAATTTTCCTAGGCTGGTCTCAGTTTCCTCATTTTAAACTCGACAATAACCCTTATAGTTATTAAAAAATAAGGTGAATAAGAACACACTGATGGGGTGAAACTAAGAGGAAAAACAAAGGGAAGAGTCATGGGACTTGTCCCAGTAGGGTGGAAATCTTTAGATGGTTATTAAGAAATAGGATCAATAAAACAAATTAGCAAGAAAAAAAATCCCATCAAAAAGGGGGCTAAGAACATGAGTAGACAATTCTCAAAAGAAGATACACAAATGGCCCACAGCCATATGAAAAAGTGCTCAACATCACAAAAGATCAGGGAACTGCAAAACAAAATCACCGTGCAATACCACCCTACTGCAAGAATGGCCATAATCCAGACATCAAAAAATAATTGCTAAGCATGGCGGCTCATGCCTGTAATCCCAGCACTTTGGGAGGCTGAGGTGAGCAGATCACTTGAGGTCAAGAGTTCAAGACCAGCCTGGCCAAAATGGCAAAACCCTAACAAAAATTAGCCAGGTGTGGTGGTGTGTGCCTGTAACCATAGCTACTCAGGAGGCTGAGGCAGGAGAATCGCTTGAAGCTTGGAGGTGGAGGTTGCAGTGAGCCGAGACTGCACCACTGCACTCCAGCCTGGGTGACAGAGTGAGACTCTGCCTCAAAAAAAAGGAAAAAAAAAGATGTTGGCATGGATGTGAACAGATAGCACTTCTACGCTGCTGGTGGAAATGCAAACTAGTACAACCACTATGGAAAATTCCTTAAAGAACTAAAAGTAGAAATCACCATTTGATCCAGCAATCCCACTACTGGGTATCTAGCCAGAGGGAAAAAAGTCATTATTCAAAAAAGATACTTGCACACGCATGTTTACAGGAACACAATTCACAATTGCAAAAACGTGGAACCAGCCCAAATGCCCATCAGTCAACAAGTGGATAAAGAAACTGTGGTATACATATATGATGGAATACGATTCAGCCATAAAAAAATGAACTGATAGCATTCACAGCTACTTGGATAAGATTGGAGACTATTATTTTAAATGAAGTAACTCAGGAATGGAAAATCAAATACTGTATGTTCTCACTCATAAGTGGGAGCTAAGCTATGAGGACGCAAAGCCATAAGAATGACACAATGGACTTTGGGGACTCAGGGGAACAGGTGGGAAAGGGGTGAGGGATAAAAGACTACAAATGTGTGCAGTGTATACTACTCGGCCGATGGGTGCGCCAAAATCTCACACATCACCACTAAATAACTCACTCATAGAATCCTACAGCACCTGTTCCCCAAGAACCTATGGAAATTTAAAAAAACAATGGGATACATAAAATGGAAACTGAAATAACATGAGGTTAAAACAAATGTTTGAATGCAACACTGCGGAAGGCTGGATAGATCAAAGGAAGGTCCTGCTGGTCTCCCAACTTTAAGGAGTTCCAAAAATGTTTGCTACATTTACCCAAGTTTGGCGAAATTTAAAAAGTCAGAGGCAGAGATTACAATGAAGAATCTGATCTGAAATTGCCTCTGCAATAGTCAGGCAGATTAAGCAAGATAAAGACTGACAGACAGCAAGGGTCTCTTGGCCCAGCCCCCTGCTGGGGACCCATAGCCTTATGGACACAGGTAGGAAAATGGTCTGGGTAGTGAAGGGAAATTCCTGGGACTCCTTGACATGGGAGCCTCAGGCGCTGTGCTACCAAAACCCACTGGGCAAGCCCTGACTGGGGCTACAATTAAATTGAGAGAACATAAAAACCTAAGGATTGATAGGATGATCAAAGCTGGGATGTTTAAGTAGAAGTTGGGTCTTTTTACCTAATTTTTTTTTTTTTTTTCGAGACGGAGTCTTGCTCTGTTGCCAGGCTGGGATGCAATGCTGCACTCTCGGCTCACTGCAACCTCCGCCTCCCGGGTTCAAGGGATTCTCCTGCCTCAGCCTCCCAAGTAGCTGAGATTACAGGCGTGCGGCACCATGCCTGGCTAATTTTTGTGTTTTTAGTAAAGACAAGGTTTCCCCATGTTGGTCAGGCTAGTCTCAATTCCTGACCTCGTGATTCGCCCGCCTTGGCCTTTTATAGGAATGGATAATACGTCTGTCCAGGGAACACTTCCCCTACCTAGCACTGAATTGTATGACCAAAACCTGTTAATAAAGGCCTAATGAAGGCTACAGTTAGGAAACCGAGGGTTGATGGAATTAAGATAAAAGTTTAGAGAGAGGTGGTATATTTGATCACACTTCATGGGAAATAGCTGTGTCCCTTTATTATGCGACAGACATTACATCTGAGTGGGAAATGCTCCCCCTACACAGCACTATAAAACAGAAGGCATGTAAATCCACCCTTTGAGTCATAGTAATTGGATGAGCTAAATGGGAGCCAGTAAGATTGCCCGAGCCCACAGAGCGCAGAGTAGAAGCTGACCGCAGGTGCAGACACATCCTGGAGGCATAGTCCGGTGTGGGGCCTGGATGGAGGCTTATGGCAAAAGCCTGTGAGCACCTCCTAGCGACAGCTACTGGGACTTTGGACTAGAGAATTGCCATCTGAAAGACACTCACTACCTTGATATGGGACATTCATTGAAACTGCGCCTATCACCGAAGAACATATAATGACTCTGAAACCTGAAATACCTATGCTGTCTGGGGATGATGTCAGAGAAACACTGCAATGGGGTTGGCAGTGGCCAGATTTCCATCATAAAATGGAAATGGTTTAGAAGGGATCACGTGGTAACTACCTAAGGAAGATAACCTCTCCCCTAGGCCTGACTCTGGAACTGTGTGAGGAGCTGCTGGATTCTTCAGTGCCCGATAAACAGTGCTCGATTGACTGACAAAGAGCTGCTGTGTTTATGATGCATTTCAAGGCAGTTTCAAGTTGAACAGACAACTGCCCATTTGATCACCAATGGCCAATGATGCAATCAACCATGCCTATGTAATGCGGCTTCCATAAAAGCCCCCAAAGGACTGGGTTTGGAGAGCTTCTGAATAAATGAACACGTGGAGGTTCCTGAGGGTGGCGTACCTGGGGAGGGCACAGAAGCTGCACACTCCTTCCCCACTACCTCACCCTATGCATCCCTTTATCTGTGTCCTTTATAATAAACCAGTAAATTCATTTCCCTGAGCTCTGTGAGTTGCTCTGGTAAATTAATCAAACCCAAAAAGGGAGTTGTGGGAACCCCAATTTATAGCTATTCAGTCAGAAATACAGGTAAAACAACCTGGGGCTGGCGACTGGCATTGGAAGTGGGGGGCATTCTTGGGGGCTAAGGCTTCAACCTGTGGGATCTGACACTATCTCTGGGTAGACGGTGTCAGAATCAAATTGGTGGACACCTAGCTGGTGTCCGTTGCAGAATGAATTGCCTGCTTGATGTCTAGGGAAACTACTCTCTCACCTGGCACAGCTGGTGTCACAAGTGTGAAGTGAGATTATAGTAGGGGAAACAGAGTTTGTTTATTCCTCTACATTCTCAGACATACCCAGCAAAAATCTTTTAAAATGCAAAGGCAAAATAGAGACTTTCCCCCAGAGATATGAAAGCTGAAAGAATTCTTCACCAGTAGACTAGAGAAAATATTCACGGAAGTGCCTCAAACAGAGGAAAATGATGCCAAATGAAAAACAGGTCTACACGAAAAAATTAAGAGCATGAGAAATGGTAACCACGTGAGTAAATGTGTAAGTCCCTCCTCCACATTTAAATCTCTCTCTGTTTTTCTAGATACAGGACTTCACTATGTTGCCCAGGCTGGTCTTGAACTCCTGGCCCCAAGCTATCCTCCCACCTTGGCCTCCCAAAGCACTGAGATTATAGGTGTATGCCACCGCACCTGGCCAAAATTTACTGATTTTTAAAACTGATTATCTTTTAAAGAGATTTGGCCTGGTGCAATGGGGCTCACGTCTATAATCACAACATTTTGGGAGGCAGAGGGAGAATTACTTGAGATGAGGAGTTCAAGAACAGCCTAGGTAACACCAAGACCTGGTCTCTACAAAAATAAAAAAATTAGCCAAGTGTGGTGGTACACACCTGTAGTCACACATTTTTGGAGGTGAAAGTGGGAGGATCACTTAAGCCCAGGAATTTGAGGCTACAGTGAGCTGACTACGCTAGAGAATGAATGGGGGCTGAGGTTGAAGGACTGCATGAGCCCAGGAGTTTGAGTCTAGCCTGGGCAACACAGTGAGACCCTGCCGCAAAAAAAAAAAAAAAAAAAAAAAAAAAAAAAAAAAAAAAAAAAAAAAAAAAAAAAAAAAAAAAAAAAAAAAAAAAAAAAAAAAAAAAAAAAAAAAAAAAAAAAAAAAAAAAAAAAAAAAAAAAAAAAAAAAAAAAAAAAAAAAAAAAAAAAAAAAAAAAAAAAAAAAAAAAAAAAAAAAAAAAAAAAAAAAAAAAA
>PVKV010003961.1:0-17267 GCA_004027835.1 Alouatta palliata | reverse complement strand
AGTGAAATATGTACAGGCATAGCAAAAGGTAAATAGACCAAAAGAATAGAATAGAAAACCGAGAAACGGCTCCACACATACATGAAGATGTCCTATATTGCAAATGGGACACTGTAATACTGCAAAGAATGGATTATTTAATAAACTGTGTATCTGGGAAGAAAAAATAAAATTGGATCCCTCAAACCACATACAAAATTCAACTCCAGACCTGATGAGGTAAGCAAGAGACTGCACAGGAGAACAGCACAAATCACACGTGCTGTCTGTCATCAAAAGGCCACAGTGAAACAATGAAAAGGTAAGATACCTCAGCAATATTATCCAGGTAAGGCATTAGAAGTAGCCAGTAAGAAAAGATTATAACATAGCCCCAGAGAAAATTAGATAAAAGACAGGAATAGGGAATTCCTAGAAGAGGCTAAATCGTTGAAAATATTAAAATACGAAGTCAGGGAAACATAAATTAAAATGAAATAGCCTTTCCACACGCATGAGGTTAGCAAAAATTACAAAGTCTAAAAACACCAAGTTCTGAAAATATGAGAAACTGATACTCTGCTTGAAGCCAGGGTTGAAGGGGAGGACCCCTCGGGAGAAGAGTTTTATCATTATTTAGTGAAAACCATCAACTCCTCAATAAGTACCATAAACTCCTGCACACATGCACAAGGACGTGTACACAAGAATTCAGACAGCAGCATTAGTACCAGGCTACAGTTAACACAGGCCAGTCATACAAATATAGTAGTGAGTAAAAAACAAACAAAAACACCCCAGAATGTATACAGTATCTTTTCACAAAACAGCATTAGAATAATAAATACATAGTAAAAGTAGACATACACAATACAGGTAAAGTAAGAGAAATGAAGGGAAATGTAGTGGAAAAAACAATGCATTCGGGGAGAGAAACAAGACTCTTAAATTTGTTGTTAATGTCATTTCATGGGTGCTATGCTCTTCTTTCTATCTTTTGTACCTGAAATATTTTATAATAAATTAAAAAAATTAAAAACAAGCATCAGTGAGGCAGAAGGGTGGCATGAGACTTAGTATAACTATTTTGGAGGATTATCTGGCAGTGTTAATATTTTGAACACGCATGACCTGTTTTTTTCTTTTCTTTTTTTTTTTTTTTTTGAGATAGAGTCTTGCTCTGTCTCCCAGGCTAGAGTACAGTGGTGTGATCTTGGCTCACTGAAACTTCCGCCTCCCGGGTTCAAGTGATTATCCTGCCTCAGCCTCCAGAGTAGCTGGGATTACAGGTGCGTGCCACCACACCCGGCTAACTTTTGTATTTTTAGTAAAGACAGGGTTTCTCCATGTTGGTCAGGCTGGTCTCGAACTCCTGACCTCAGATGATCCGCCCGCCTGGACCTCCTAAAGGCTGGGATTACAGGAGTGAGCCACCGCACCTGGCCTAAACATGCATGACCTTTTGACTCTACGAGTGTACTTCTGGGAATCAATTTATCCTAGAGAAATACTAAAAAAAACGTGCACAGCGAGGCATGTATAAGGATGTTTATTATAGCACTAAAATCAATAGGGGTAAGTTAAAAATCTAAATGATTACTGTTCATCAACAAGGGAATAGTTAAATAAACCATTCTATTTTACGTACCCATATTACAGAACATTATGTACCTGCAGTATTCTATGGCCAAGGTACATGTTTCCTTTAATGACTAAGGAAAAAAACAAGTCAGAACTGTAGATAAGGCATAGATTACAATGTAAAGCAAAAAACAACCACTGTTGGAAATACATAGAAAAAGGCCTGGGAGGAAGTCCACCAGTGAGAAGAAGGGGAAGGGCTTTAGACGTTAACACCTCTTACATACTTCCGACAGAATGTGTGTGGGAAAACATAATCTATGAAATTCATTTGTAAATTGGTGAAAATAGGATAAAAACAGAGGAAACACATGTTAAAAACAAAACAAATGCCTAGGGACCAGAGAGGCTATGACACATTGGGGGAACCAGTCAGCCAGTGAGAAGTTCTGAGACACTGGGGTTTCTAGGAGTCAAGGTATGGGAAGCCTCCATGAGCACTGATAAAGAATAACATTTAGTGAAAGAATGAACGAGTGGATGAGAGGAAAGAGGGGAGCCATGGGAATCCCCAGATTTTAGGATTTTTGCCCATTTCTATAACATCAGTTCTCCACTTGCCCAAAGTTAGGTAACTCACAAGTTTTCTTTTTCTTTTGAGACAGGGTCTTGCTCTGTTGCCCAGGCTGGACTGCAGTGGTGCAATCACGGTTCACTGTAGCTTCAACGTCACAGGCTCAAGCAATCCTCTCACCTCAGCCCCCGAGGTAGCTGGTACTACAGGAGCATGCCACCATGCATGGCTAACTTTTGTATTTTTAGAGAGATGGGGTGTTGCCACGTTGCCCAGGCTGGTCTTGAACTCCTGGATTTGACTGATCTGCCCACCTAGGCCTCCTGAAGTGCTGGGATGAAGAGTCCCACTGTAACTCACACATTTTCAAAAGGAAACTAAAATGTACTGAATGCCTACTGTGTACTTCCATATCGATTATTTTAATGAAAGGAAAGTGGATTTCCTAACAAATCTTTAATTAGTTAAGATAAAAACATTTCTATGTATTAAAGAAAAAATCAGTATAAACAGTGACATCAATTCTCAGCTACACTGACTGTTGAGACATATACTTTTTAACATAATATAGTGGTAACAGGAGGATTTCAGAACAGGCTCTTCCTCTAATGGTGTAAGTGGTACTCAGTTTTTATAGCTGGCATCACTGTTCTGAGATCAGTATGTCTCTTCAGATAATCCCTGGGACTTAATTTCTCCTACTGTTCTTACCACTGAAGCTCTTCCTAGTTATTCTATTTTTTTTTTTTTTTTTAATTCCAGCGGAGTCTCTCTGTCACCCAGGCTGGAGTGCAGTGGTGCATTTTCGGCTCACTGCAACCTCCACCTCTGAGGTTCAAGCGATTCTCCTGCCTCGGCCTCCCGAGAAGCTGGGATTACAGCCACCATGCCAGACTAATTTTTGTATTGTTAGTAGAGATGGCGTTTCACCATGTTGGCCAGGTTGGTCTCAGGCCATCCACCTGCCTCAGTCTCTTAAAGTCCTGGGATCACAGGCGTAAGCCACTGCGCCTGGCCCTGCTATATCACTAAAGAAAAAAACAACTGTGGAAGCTCTGATTATCCCCAACAACATAAATACAGGATTAAACAACTTGTGAGAGTCATCTGAAGACACCCAGACCAGGGCAGATAATGGAAGAACCTCTCTTACTCCAGTTGTTCTTCCCAAAAACTTCTAGGGAAGCATCCTGGAACCACTTCCGGGGAACAGAATATTAAAAATGCATTCTCCACACACAAAAGCAATACTTTTGCCAGTTAGTCACAACAGAGTTTTACTGACAGGTCTGTCTATTTTTGAGAAATCTAGTGTTTAAAGGACAGAATGGAATCCTTGGAGAGTAAAGTTGCACTGATAAGACATGGGTTGGCTCTAAGAAGAGAATTAAGTTTTCTTAAAAACAGCCAAGAATAGAAGCTTATCTCCAAAGTCCACCAGTGAGCACCATGAGTGAGCTGTTTTTCCTAAGGCTGAGGAAGTGGAGAAATGGTCTGGGAGGGAGGCGCAGAGAGGAACCAGTGGCAGAGCAACCAACTCTGGTAGTCATCGCTTGACCTCGGCGTTAAAGACCCCTCGGTATGGGGAATACAAGACGATGAGTCTTCTCTTTCAAAACCTCCCCAGCAAAACAACACAACCATGAAAGTAGAAAAAGCACACACAATTCTTTAAAAGGAGACAAATTCCTCTACTCTCATTCTGAATGACTCCCTGTTACAGCAATGTGGGCAAACATTTTGGTAGAGATTATGGCTCTGAAGCTTCTTGCTTACCCACTTTAAGTTCAGAACAAGGTCTTCGCTAGCCTTTTTCTACTTCACAATGAGCCACTATCTCTGAGGTTCAGAAAAATCAAATGGAAAGGCCCACGGCAGTGATTCCTAATGAATACATATGAAGTCTTGTTCGGTTTTCAAATGAACATAAAAAGATCTTGAAGAAATACTAGACAAATTGCTATGAAAAATGTGGGCTGGAATAGTGATCCAAAAACTCTAAAAATATATAAACTTGATAATACGGAATTCAATGAAAATTATACTGAGAAAAATGTTCTTTACCTAAATGAGTGTTGGAAAAAAAAAATGGTAATGTGTTGCTACAGGAAAGGGGTGACGATATGAACTTTTACTGGTGATAAAGTCAATAACAAACTATGACGTCTGTGAAACACCCTGGCTCTGTTCAGCAGCCTGATGGTCACAGGAAGAGCAACAATTTAGCTCATGTGCAGAACAAGGATTTCTCAGGAGGCAATTGTGGCAGGTATAGCTAGGGGACCACTCTGACAGTTTGTCTCTTTTTTTTGAGTGTTTATTTTCTAACCCACTTAGCTCTTTACTACCTCTATCCTATACACCTTCCTACAATTTTAGGTAATGGATGCTGCGCAGATGTTTGTTAATTGGGAGACTGAAGAGAGAACGGGCAGGCCGCAGTGGCTGACGCCTATAATTCTAGCACTTTGGGAGGCCAAGGTGGTCAGATCACCTGAGGTTAGGAGTTCAAGACCAGCCTGGCCAACATGGTGAAACCCCATCTTTATTAAATATACAAAAAAAAAAAAAAAAAAAAAAATAGCTAGGCATGATGGCTTGCTTCTGTAATCCCCACTACTTGGGAGGCCAAGACATGAAAATCACTTGAACTTGGGGTGTGGAGGGTGCAGTGAGCCGAGATGAGGCCACTGCACTCCAGCCTGGGCAATAGAGTGAGACTTCATCTCAAAAGAAAGAGAGAGAAGGAAGGATCTGAAAAGGTACGCTAGCTGAACCTGACAAGTCAGGAAACATTTTTTCCCTAGGCTAAACTTATTTCCAGGTGTAGGCCAAGGGGGTGTGGAGGAGAAACACTCTCTTCATCTCTGAAGCCATACCTACGTCAGATCCTCCCACTGCCTCTCCTCCTGCAGGTTTGAAGCCTGGAAATCTCACCTGTGGGCAAAGTGAGTTCATAAACCCGAAATGCACTGCTTTTCCTCATGAATGACCCCAAATGAACTTTAAGGAACACTGCATGAGATCTTACCTGAGAATTCATGGAGGAATTCTTATGACCAGGGCTAACGTTTTGCAATCACAAATTACTGCAGTCACTACAAATGCAAAGTAAGCACCTGGTTATTTTAAAAGCAACAAATATTAAGTGCTTGAGAAACAAACCTTCATAATCTCTACAAATCAGTTAAGGTTTATGAATCTGAGAAGAGTATTTATAAATTAAAATTACTTAATCCCCCTAAAAGCCCTCAGTACTTTTCTTACACATAGTTAATGGGTCTTGCAATGACTCTGGTACTTTTTTAACTAGCCGACTAACATTAATTTTTTTTTTTTTTTTTTTTTTTACAAAATCTATTTCTATTTGTATCCGCACACTGCATTGCTCACTAAAATACATGCGCAAGTGCGTGTAGGCAGTCATTTCATAAAAAGCAAGGAGGAAAAGACACAGGACTATTTGAATCACATTCCAATTTAGGAGAATGCTCTTTATGACAATGTTCTCAGAATGGTTTATAAAGGTGAATAAAATAAGAAACTACAAGAACAGATACATTAAAATGAATGTTATTTCCATTGTATAATTCTCTGTCAGTTTGCAAAATATGACTTAATTTTTTTTTTTTTTTTTAAACAGGGAGACTGGAGGAATGGCAAGGAAGCTTGGCTGAGTTCCCTGGGTCTCGGTTTCTTCATTTGTACGAAGTGTAGACAGAACCAGAAAACTCACTGGCATACCACTTTCCAGGGCTTGAAGGGCCATGAGCATCTCTGAAGTTTCACATCCTAATCAATTACTTGTTTTGTTCATTTACTCTAACCATCTCTGAGCAAGACCCACCAGAACCTGGCAAAAGCCAAATTCACCAGAAACATACTAGATTACATGTAAGAACATAAAGTAAGCACCATATATTTCAAAAACCATCATAGAATTCTAAGCAAAAAGCCTCTTGATCTGTGACTTAGTTTGTAGTTTAAAGGCATAAGCTCCATAAGCGTGATCAATACGGAGAAAGCCCATCTCTACTAAAAAAAAAAAAAAGAAAATACAAAATCAGCTGTGCATTGTGGCGCATGCCTGTAATCTCAGCGACTCAGGAGCCTGAGGCAGGAGAATCACTTGAACCCGAGAGGCAGAGGTGATGGGCACCACTGCACTCCAGCCTGGGCAACAAGAGTGAGACTCTGTCTCAGAAAAACAAAAAACAAAAAAACTCTTTGCCTAGCTCCTTCAATGCATAACCCTGAGGTGTGGCCACAGCAAGCCTCAGCTAGCATATCATTTCACAGTTCTTTCCCTAGGGTCCCAAGAGTTGGTTCTAGAATTGTCTGGAGTTGTAAAAGGGATGAGAGAATTTCTTTCTGTCTCCACCCTATTACCACACTGTTTATGACCAAATGGCACCCCTGTCAAAGCTTTTGGGACACCCTTGCCCCAGGGCCAGTGCAAAAGAATGCTCACTTTATTAAGAACAGTGCCCTGTCTTGAGGGAAAATAGGATGTTTAGAAAATTTTGTATTTAATCATCAACTCTCTCTTCGGCCAACTATGACTCGCTACAGAGAAAATTGTACAGCAGGGTCAATAAATAAAACCATAGACTTCTATGACGGATTGTCAAGTGCTGTTGTGGACAAGGCAATATCTGATAGGCCAAGAGGTGGGAAAAGATCTAGAAAGGTCCATAGCTTTCCCTGAAGCTCTCAAAGATAACAGAAGCTTTTGTAGGTCAGAGTCTCCAAAGAGGGTTGGAATCAATCTGCTAAATGCATCAAAACAGAGCCAAGTGGTAAAGTCCAGTCCTGACCTCCCTGGCGCAGGCATTCACTGGCATTTTATCACATTGCTTGCAGCCAACAAAATCAATCAGCAAGACTATTACAATGAAGCACACAGGATATGGAGAGAAACACATACTACAACATGGGTTCATCAAAAGACAAGAAAACCATCCAAAACGGAGTTGACTTCAGCCTCAACCAAGTTGCTCTTTACGCATTTCTTATTTTGATTGTACTGGCATTCAGGACCATTTTCTTTCGCTTGATATTTGGTCCCTCTTATAATCTTATGATAACCAAAACTACTTTAGAACAAATGTGCATGTCTTTGGTTCTTTTTTTTTTTTGAGACAGAGTCTCACTCCGTCACCAGGCGCCAGGCTGGAGTGCAGTGGCGCAATCTCGGCTCACTGCAACCTCCGCTGCCCGGGTTCAAGCAATTCTCCTGCCTCAGCCTCCCGAGTAGCTGGGACTACAGGCGCGTGCCACCACGCCCAGCTAATTTTTTTTTGTATTTTTAGTAGAGACGGGGTTTCACCATCTTGACCTCGTGATCCGCCCGCCTCGGCCTCCCAAAGTGCTGGGATTACAGGCGTGAGCCACCGCGCCCGGCCCGTCTTTGGTTCTTAAACTAACTTGGATACACATTGTCATCAACTGGGTAATAAAAAAAAAAATCCTGATCCCTGGGTTCCACCCCTGAGATGTAGAATTAGTTACATGGACATGGCCTGGGTAGCTGGATTTTAAAAAGCTATGCAGTGGACTCTAACGCCAGAAAAGCTTTGAAACTACTGCTCTGAGCTGAACCCTGGCTGGCAATTAGGCTCAGAGATTACTGCTGTTTATGGGAACTCTACCTTAACCTGCCAAATACAAGTACCATTATGGTGTGGCTAACAGTCATCAGAAGTATTCTGTTCTGGTATCAAATTAATATTAAAGGCAGAGGGGCAAGGGATGAGAAGGAACAATGATGCTTTTGTGGGGGTAAGACAAGTCTTCAACACTATAAAACTCCCTAGCATATTATAGAAACCAGTTTTGCTGGTTTTTTATTATATGACAAAGGGAAGCACTGACCCAGTGGCAAGGTCCTGGATGGAAGATGTACTAGGCCAAAGCACTCAGTACTACTAAGATCTCTCCCTGACTACTGAGATAACGCAGGGAAGTTTCCTACTCTAAAGAATACCACCTTTTGGCTGGGCGTGGTGGCTCACGCCTGTAATCCAAGCACTTTGGAGGCCAAGGCGGGTGGATCACCTGAGTTGGGAGTTCAAGACCAGCCTGACCAACATGGTGAAACCCCGTCTTAAAAAAAAAAAAAAGAATACCACCTTTAAAGAACAGATATTGTCACTTCCTGCTGCCAGTCTACATTTTTACATGTCAAGAAGATAAGGACAGAACCCACCTGCCCATAAGGCAGTGCCGTAAGGTTGTAAACTGCCATTAGGAAATTAAATATTACCTCTAAGGTCATAGGACTCAAACTTGAGAATGTTCAGAATCACGTGAGGGCTTATTAAATTCAGATTGTTGGGCTTGTCCACACAGGGTCTCTGATTCTGTAGGTCAAGGATGGCAATTTGGATTTCTGACAATTCTCAGCTGATGTTGAGGCTGCTAGTCTGAGCACCACACTTTGAGAACTCCTGTTCTTAGGGCTCATAAAACATGGTCCTTAAATAACAAGAAAATGTTTCCATTTAGCTTCAGGCTTTGTGATAAAGAGACAAATACTTTGATTGAAAGGAGACAGTGTCTTAAGATAAATCTTGGGAACTGTGCCAAGAGGCAAAAGGTTAACATTCCCCCAGGGAGAAACAAGCAGGTGGGTTGTTAACCTCATTCATTCACTCTTGAGTAGGTATTACCCTTGGAGGACAAAAAGGAAGAGCTGTCTTGAGTTAAAAACAGAACCTAAACATTCTTTCCAAAAAACAGTGACCCATAGTTTCTTGTTTTACAAGGGAAGAGTGACTATTTTTGATTTACAAAATATTTACTTTATAATGGTGGCACTTCAGTGGGAGGAAAGGTGGGAATTTTGACTAAGAGGTTAGGGAAATTGGGTAGCCATCTACAAAAAAATAAAGTTGAGCCAGGCACGATTGCTCCTGCCTATAATCTCAGCACTTTGAGAGGATGAGGTAGGATTGCCTGAGCCCAGGACTTCGAGACCAGCCTCGGCAACATAACGAGGCCCCATCCCACAAACAATAAAATTTTCCAGGCATGGTGGTGTGCACCTGTGGTCCCAGCTACTCGGGAGGCTGAGGTAAGAGAACTGCTTGAGTACGGGAGGTGGAGGCTGCAGGGAGCCGTGACTGAGCCACTGCACTCCAGTAAAGGCAACAGAGCGACAGCTTATCTCCAGAAAAAAACCAAACTTGAATCCATGATTTACAGAGTATCAGGATAAACAGCAAACGGAGCAAATATTTAAATGCAAAAAGAAGTAATCGCATAGAAATTCTGCAAGAAAATATGGGTCAAATCTTGTCTGTATATGTGTGGAAGGGGTTGGTGGAAAATGCTCTCTGTAACTTGAAATCCAGAAGCCATAAAGCAAAGAATGGAAAATTAAGTTCTGTATAAGACAGAAAACCCCACAAATACTAAAGGAAATGATATCACAGAGCTAATCTCTCTGTTATATAAAGAGCCCTTACAAATCAACAAGAAAAATAGCAAGAATCCAATAGAAGAGTAAAGCACGTACATGAATTAAGTACAGTTTAAAAAAAAGAGAAACAAGAAAAAAGAAAAAGAAATGACCTCTAAACATCTTGAAAAGATGTCCAGCCTCTTGCTTTTTAAAAAAGGTATGCAAATCTAAACTGTATCAATATAGTATATTTTACAAATGAGATTGCCAAAAATCCAAAAGTTTGAGTAACAAGAAATGTTTCTATTTTATTCTTTTTGTGGCAGTTGTGAATGGAATTACATTCCTGATTTGGCTCTTGGCTTGACTCTTGGTAGATGGGAATGCTAGTGACTTTTGTACGTTGCTTTTGTATCCTGAGACTTCACTGAGTTCGTGTATCAGCTTAAGATAGATAACTTCTCTATTGGTGCAGCCCTCATTAAGTTGGCAGGAGTGCAGAATTCAAACAGTACTTAGGGTGTTCACTTCAGCAGCACCTACATGAAAACTGGAACTATGCAGAGAAGATTAACATGGCTCCTGTGGAATGATGACAGGCAAATTATGTAAAGCATTCCATTTAAAAAAAACACCAGTCCACTGAAAGGGCAAGCAACACGACTATAAAATCTAGAATAAATGGATAAAATCGTGGACACACACTGTCGAAGAGTGAACCGGAAAGAAGCAGAATCCCTGAACAGATCAATAATGAGCTGTGAAATTGAATCAGTAATAAATAGCCTACCAACCAAGAAAAGCCCGGGACCAGACAGATTTACAGCCAAATCCAAATTCTGACAGATTTACCAAGAGCTAGCACCATTCTCACTGTAATCCAAAAACCTGAGGAGGAGGGGTTCCTGCCCAACTCATTCTATGAAGCTAGCATCATCCTGATACCGAAACCTGGCAGAGACACAATAAAAAAAAGGTCAATATCCTTGATGAACATCGATGCAAAAATCCTCAATAAAATACTGGCAAACCAAATCCAGTAGCACATTAAAAAGTTTACCCATCTATTTTCTCAAGACACAAAATATGCCAAGTTAAAAAAAAAAAAAAGCTTACCCATCACAATCAAATAAGCTTTATCCATGGGATGCAAGGTTGGTTCAACATAGGCAAAGCAATAAATGTGATTCACCACATAAACAACTAAAGACAAAAACCATACGATTATCTCAATAGATGCAGAAAAGGCTTTCAATAAAATTCAACACTGCTTCATGTCAAAAACTCTCAATAACCTAGATATTGAAGGAACATACCTCAAAATAAAAAGAGCCATCTATGACAAACCCACAGCCAACATAACACTGAATGGGAAAAGGCTGGAAGCATTCCTCTTGAAAACTGGCAAAAGACAAGGATGTCCTCTCTCACCACTTCTATTCAACATAGTATTGGAAGCCCTGGCCAGAGCAATCAGTCAAGAGAAACAAATAAAGGGCATCCAAATAAAAAGAGAGGAAGTCAAACTATACCTGTTTGCAGACAACACGATTCTATATCTAGAAAACCCCATAGTCTCAGCCCCAAAGCTCCTTAAGCTGATAACAAATTCAGTAAAGTCTCAGGATACAAAAGCAACATACAAAAATCACTAGCATTCCCATATACCAACAGTCAAGCCAAGAGCCAAATCAGGAACATAAGTCCATTCACAACTGCCACAAAAAGAATAAAATACCTAGGAATATGCTACAAAGATCTCTATGACAAGAATTTAAAACACTGCTCAAAGAAATCAGAGATGATACAAACAAATGGGAAAACATAAGCAATTTACAGATTCAGTGCTATTCTATCAAACTACCAATGACATTCTTCACAGAACTAGAAGAAAATCAGCTCAAGATGGATTAAAAACTTAAGTGTAAAATCTGAAACTTTTGTAAAAACCCAGGAAGACAACCTAGGCAATACCATTCTGGAAACAGGAACAGGCAAAGATTTCACAATGAAGACACCAAAAGCTTGCAACAAAAGCAAAAATTGACAAATGGTATCTAATTAAACTAAAGAGCTCCTGCACAGCAAAAGAAACTCTCAGAGTATACAGACAACATATAGAATGGGAGAAAAATTTTGCAAACTATGCATCTGACAAAAGTCTAATATCCAGCATCGATAAGAAACTTAAACAAATTTACAAAAATAAACAAACAGCCCCATTAAAACGTGAGCAAAGGACATGAGCAGACACTTTTCAAAAGACATAAATGCATGGGTCCAATAAGCATATGAAAAAAAGCTCAATGTCACTGATCATTAGAAAAATGCAAATCAAAAGCACAATGAGATACCATCTCACACCAGACAGAAAGTCTATTATTAAACAATGAGAAAAGAGATGTTGGTGAGGTTGCCGAGAAAAAGGCTTATACATTGTTATTGGAAGTGTAAATTAGTTCAACCATTATGGAAAGCAATGTGGTGATTTCTCAAGGACCAAAAAACTACCAGAACTACCATTCAACCCAGCATTCCCATTTCCGGGTATACATATCCAAAGAAATATAAACTGTCCTATCATGAAGACATATGCACACATATGCTCACAGCAGGACCATTCACAATAGCAAAAGACATGGAATTAACCTAAATGCCCCCCCATGACAGACTGAATAAAGAAAATGTGGTACATATACACCTTGGAATAGTATGCAGCCATGAAAAAGAATGAGGTTGTATCCTTTACGGGGGCATAGATGGAGCTGGAGGCCATTATCCTTAACAAACTAACACAGGAACAGAAAACCAAATACTGCATGTTCTGACTTGCAAGTGGGAGCTAAATGATGAGAACACACTGGCACATAGAGGGGAACAGACACTGGGGCCTACCAGAAGGTAGCGGTTGGGAGGAGGGAGAGGATCAGGAAAAGTAACTGATAGGTACTAGGCTTAATCCCTGTGTGATGAAATAATCTGTACAACAAACATTCATGACAGTTTCCCTATATAGCAAACCTGCACATGTGCCCTGAAACTTAAAAGTTAAAAAAACGGGGGCTAGCCATATTATCACAAATACATATGCACATATCTACTGGCCCAAATCCCAATCTTCTTATAGGAAGCTACCCTACAGACACCCTGCACATGTATGAAGTGATATACAAGGTTATTCATGGCACTTTCATAATAGCAGAAAATAGAAAGAATCAAGAAATCTATTTGGGAGACTGATTTAAATAATTCTGAGACTTGCATACAATGGAATACTGCACAGCTCCAAAAAGTATGAGGCAGATTTGCATGTACTGAAACGCTCATATGTACGTGAAAATCTCATTAAAGTAGGTGATTTCACGTAAAAAGTTCATAAAAGCTCATTAAAGTACATGGTTCCATGTAAAAAGAAGGTGCAGAATAACATCTACTTGTCACCTTTTCTAAGAAAAGAGGGAAAATAAAAAGCATATGAAAATTTTTGAGATTTGCATAAACAGTGGAAGAATTTTTGAAAATTTAATGCAAATGGGAAACTATAAAAGTCGTGGGCAGGCAGGGTAGGTGGGAACAGGCTGGACAGCAAGATTTTCTAATTTTATCTTCTTATAAAAGTTTCTTTATAATAGTTATTGAAATCAAATTATGGAGCTACATGAAAAAACTTCAGTGAAGAAAACTTCAGTGTATACGGACATTTTTTTCTTTATATGTATGTTTTCAGTAGAAACCCTAAGCCAAAAAGAAAAGTAGTTGGCCGGGCGCGGTGGCTCACGCCTGTAATCCCAGCACTTTGGGAGGCGGAGGCGGGTGGATCACGAGGTCAAGAGATCGAGACCATCCTGGTCAACATGGTGAAACTCTGTCTCTACTAAAAATACAAAAATTAGCCGGGCATGGTGGCACGTGCCTGTAGTCCCAGCTACTCGGGAGGCTGAGGCAGGAGAATTGCTTGAACCCAGGAGGCGGAGGTTGCGGTGAGCCGAGTTCGCGCCATTGCACTCCAGCCTGGGGAACAAGAGCGAAACTCCGTCTCAAAAAAAAAAAAAAAAAAGAAAAGAAAAGAAAAGTAGTTAGTAAATACGAGTCAGGCAATAGGGTTAGGTCAAAGTTACTGACTGCCAGGAGGCCAGATATTCGATGGCAAAGTACACTTTGCAGGCGAGGGATTTTCAGAACAGCATTTACTAAAGCAGGTCTCTGAAGATGAAAGAAGCCAGGCTTTTAGTTTTACTGGATCATTCAATTTCTATAAATACTCTCTTCCAATTAAGCCAATGAATTTACATTTCTTTGCAGCCCATGCTTTTAAGTAAAGCTCAGATGACTGCCATAGAATGTTTTCCACTATGTGGCCCTCCCCTCACCCCCACCTTCAGCTTTGTTTCAATAAATAATCAACACAAGCCCCTAATTATAGACTTCACAAATGCAAAATTCCTCAGATCAGACAAGAAATACAACATACTCTTCTCCCACACCTCAAACCTGTCTTTTAACTAATTCAAAATGCGGAAACACCTTTAGATACTGTGTAAAATGCACCACGTGGAGTATACAAACAAGTCATATTAACCAAGGGTTTTTAGTATCTCTATGTCTATCTGAAGAGATGCCAGTTTTTACACATTTCCTTAAAAATCATATTTTAAAAACATCTGTTCTAATTGCTATATGTGTGTGTGTGTGTGTGTAAGTGTGTGTGTGTATATACATATACACACACATACATATTAAAGGCAAACACATTTAACTTACTCTGGGTACATGACAAGGCACCAGAGTTACATTCTGACTGTCTGTCATTACAAGAGCAAGAAAACAAGTCAGTCGGTTTTTCTCTGTGTGGACCCCGGATGCCGGGAGTTTGCAGGAAGATACACACCAGCAAGCGAGGCAATATGCTAGCCTGCAAGAGCACTCCTTGGAGAGCTGATTATTATTTCTCTGGAGAGGTTTCTAAGCTCTGCACTGAGAGCACTCATGACAACCAAACCAAAAAGAGCCCACTACAATCTAGCTTTCACCGTTCCCTGCTCAGTTTCTGAAATTGCTACCTGTCATCTGCCTGGAGAAAGAAAATGGGATTGGACAAGTGAAAAACCTCTCATATCAATCCCCAGGAATGAAAGTGGAGTTCAAAATCCTGCCCATTGTGTCAACAGCAAGTAGAGCAGAAAGGCTTAAGGACAGAATGTGATGAATGACCAATGTTCTAGTTCTTGATATGGCCCTAACCCCCTGGGTGACCGTGGGCAAGTCACCTGCCTTCTCTGGGCCTCCACTTGCTTACCTCTAACATGAGGTGGTGGTACCCGAAGTCTCACAGACATCTTTTCCAGCACGCATACCTGGAGCTCCTGGTTGCTTAATTCTGATAGCTCACTCTGTCACTTGAAAACCAAATTTACTGCCAAAAATAAATTATGGCAATGACTGTTGGTGATTGTTTACAATGAATGAATGTGTTGTAACACAACTCATGGACAAAATGACTTCACAGCCTATTTCCTTAGATTTCTGACTCTGATTATGTAGCAGTCTCTGCACAAGATGACATGATATAAAAATAAATTCTCTGTTTCATCTGGGCCCCTTACCCCTTGGAGGCTAGATCAGTGCAAATCACTGTTTTTTTAAAAAAAAAAAAAAAAAAAAAAAAGATTGCTGTGCGTCGTGCAGTCTCCTGGTGCAGTAGTGAACTGCCCGCAAGACTTGCTCAAGATTAGAAGTACATGTAGAAAAAGCAGTGGCTTGGGGTTAACACTACATTCCTATGCCGAAGGGTAGCAGTGGGTTGCCTGATAAAGCAAAATGGCAAGACTTATAGGCTCTGTTCTCTGTTCTCTTACAGTTACACACATACACACACACACACACACACACACACACCACTAATAATGTAGTACTGCTTAGCTCATTTGTCCCTTGGGCAAGAAAGCTCACAAGAGAGAGGCAGTGCCCTTCCCCACCACCTGTCCCAAGCTGCAGAACGCCAGGCACCGGCTGGCCATACTCTTCTTTAGTATGACACTAAACAGGACAACGTGGAGGTCCCTCCTTCCTCTGTGTTCAGAGAATCTACCTATTTTCCCTGACAAGACGCAAGCTCATATGTTAATCTAATTTATACTCTCTATCCTGATATTATCCAAGAAAGACTACTAAAAATCAATCATATTCTGGGTCTAAGGTGGCCACATTTCTTTATTAAGATGCAGTAAAACAATGACATTGCATGAAGTTGCTTTTTGTTATTAAGATTTCTTTGCTTTTACTGTTAACTTTTTAGGTTCTCTCTAAATGTTGAGCCATCCATCCCATCAAAAATACAGAGGGCTGGGCGTGGCGGTTCACGCCTGCAATCCTGGCATTTTGAGAGGCTGACACAGGCAGATCACTGGAGTCCAGGAGTTGAGGCCAGCCTGGCCAACATGGTGAAATCCTGTCTCTACTAAAATTACAAAGATTAGCCAGGTGTGGTAGCGCATGCTTGTGGTCCCAGCTACTTGGGAGGCTGAGGCAGCAGAATTGCTTGAACCTTGGAGGCAGAGGTTGCAGTGAGCCAAGATTGGGCCACTGCACTCCAGCTCCAGCCTGGGTGACACAGCAAGACCATGTCTTTAAAGAAATAAATAACACGGGGGAAATTACAAATTTCACTTTTCACTTCCTTGTCCAGAAAGAGGCATTTTCCACTGGGGTCAGCAACGATTCCAACCTTAAGTGCTACCTGTGGTATGACAGAACAACGCCCATAGGTGGTGAGTAAGCACTCCTACTGCCTTACAGGATAAATCCCTAAACTTCGGGTGAAATAATTTCACAAAAACAACTACAGTTAATATGTACAGAGTCTGCTAAACAGTATCATTCTATCATTCCCGGATTTTTAAGTCGCAGATGAGAAACTTAACGTCAGCGAGCAACTGGCAAAGTAGAGACCTGAACCCGACTAATAACCGATTTGTAACTACGGCAGGTCTTTGAATGGCATTTCATCAATGTCATTTTGTTATAACATTGATGAGAAAAAAAATGGATTCTTGCTCATAGCCACTATCTGTGGAGTTTCCAGGTTTTCACCACGTCTGTGTGGGTTTTCTCTGGGTCCTCAGGTTTCCTCTCACACCCCAAAGCTGTTCACATGGGGTGAAGTGGTGTGTCTACAGTGTCCCAGTCTGAGTGACCGAGGCTGTGTACGAGTGTGCCCTGTGATGGGACATGCCCCGATCTAAGTGACTGAGGCTGTGTATGAGTGTGTCCTGTGATGGGATGTGCCCGGTCTGAGTGACCGAGGCTGTGTACGAGTGTGTCCTGTGATGGGATGTGCCCGGTCTGAGTGACCGAGGCTGTGTACGAGTGTGCCCTGTGATGGGACGTGCCCCAGTCTGAGTGACCGAGGCTGTGTATGAGTGTGCCCTGTGATGGGATGTGCCTGGTCTGAGTGACCGAGGCTGTGTATGAGTGTGTCCTGTGATGGGATGTGCCTGGTCTGAGTGACCGAGGCTATGTATGAGTGTGCCCTGTGATGGGATGTGCCCGGTCTGAGTGACCGAGGCTGTGTATGAGTGTGTCCTGTGATGGGATGTGCCCAGTCTGAGTGACCGAGGCTGTGTACGAGTGTGCCCTGTGATGGGACGTGCCCCGGTCTGAGTGACCGAGGCTGTGTATGAGTGTGTCCTGTGATGGGATGTGCCCGGTCTGAGTGACCGAGGCTGTGTA